>JAQGAO010007380.1:0-11352 GCA_034697705.1 Ommatoiulus sabulosus
TCTTTAAAAAATGATACTAGTTATGACCAGGGATGGCCGGAATTCATAGAACTAGGAACGCAAAATATGTCAATTTTAACATTTTCCATGTTTTGACAGGAAAATTTATTTAAAAACCTGGAAAATTGGGGAACATGAAAATGACTGGCATAGTCAGGGAAGAATGAATTATTTTGAAAACGTCAGGGATATTCGACGAATTCATGTTGTCACAATCCAAAATCAATAATTTATGTACGCGGTTAGCTCAGGATCCATTTCGACATTTTTCAAAATTTTCATAGCCCAAGTTTGCAATATTTTAAACAATTTTAGTTTACAAATTTGTCCAGTAAAAATTTTGCAAATTTTCAACAGTTTCTGAGGGGAAATTTTCTGAATTTGCCCCTTTTTCGGAGGACAAATTTTCGAAATGTTCAACGTTTTTCGAGTACTAATTTAGAAGATTTACAACCTTTTTTAAGGACACATTTTTCAACCTTTTCTGAGTAGAAATTTTAAATATTTGCCAACATTTACAGAGTACCAATTTACAAAACGTTCACCTTTCGAATCTCAATATTTAAGAGTTTCTTAAAAATGACTAGAATAGGCATGGAAAAATCTGGAAGGAAGGAATTATTCTGAAAAATTCAGGGAAATTCAAGGTATTTATGTTGTCACAATTCAAAATGAATGCTTCTACGTGGTAAGCTCAGGGTTGATCAATTTGCACACTTTCAAATTTTTCCCAGCGCAAATTTAAATTTTAAGACACATTTGCAAACTTTTCAACTTTTTCGAGGAAAAATTATTCACGTTTTCCGAGTACAAATTTTAAAAAATTTAAAACTTTTCGTGTTGCAAATTGACAAGATTTCCAACTGTATAAGTATAATTGTCTGAGGTTTTAAACAGTAAAATTGTCTAAAGTTTTTAACAATTTCCGAAGCATTCGTTTTGGACATGAATACGTTGAGTTTCCCTGACTTTTCCAAAGTAGTTCATTCGTCCCTGACTATCCTAAAAATATATCAGTACATTTCACGTAACATTTGGATTTTAACTAAGCCATGGCTAAGATGCTAAGGCTAAGATGTCTGCTTGGTGCTCGTGGCCGGACAAATGGGTTTTTTTTCGTGGGGTTTTCTTTTTGTTGGTCCGATAATGCCCTATAACAGGCTCCGTAGCTACCTTAACTTCCTCTAAACTCAATCGGGATAAAATACACCTTGGACAGATTAATGTGTAGTTGATTTGATATCGCCCACGCATGCGCAGTACGTTAAAAAAACGCTTATTTAATCGAATCGTGAAACTGATTCGTATTTTTCGCTACTGCGTGACACGGCCTATTGCATCAGCTGACATCTGATTTAAAGCTGAAAACTGCACGTTTTCTGTCTGTCTCAATTTCTTTCCTCGATCCATTTTCCAAAATATTTCACGTATCGAACAAAACAGTATTCTGCAAGAGTCCGACGAAATTAAGGTAAGTGGCTCCACTCAGATGAAAACTTAAAAACTTTATTATATCTGTATATATACTCACGTAACACAAACATATATGCCATCAAAATGCCCTTCTTTTTGACGTCCTTTTCAAATAACATGATAAAAAGAGTTTATTTTTTGGTAATTATCTCATGGAAATCATATTTTTACTTACATTTACACTGACAATTGTCAATCGGAATAATATACTGTATAGCTTAAAGATTAATACTATTTGGTGTACCTTCTTTAGGGGCCATCCATAATTTACGTGGACAGCCAAGGGAGGGAGTAATTACATGTGGACACATGCACTCTTTTTGCTTATAAATTTATTAATACCTCAAATTTAAAAAGTACGCGTCATTAAACACAATAGTTAAACATTAATAAATCAGGGTACCCCCAGATCTGAAAAACCTGGAAATGTCAGCTTTGATGCATATTCTAGAGTTTTGTCTTGGCAATGCAAAGTGCAAGATCTTGTATAGGCTGGAATCAGGATAACCCCACCAGGATGGCTCGTCCCTCCAATGAGGATTGACCTCCTGGCGTTGCCATGGTTTCAGTAATGGCAGTGCAGTCCTCTCTTGCACTTCTACTAGAGATAACTTCACTGCCATGCATCTCAAAATACCATGTTACCATGGCAGGAGTAGTAAAGGCCGAATCTCACTACAGATTGAGACTGGCGTTTGCCATTGCGATTGCGATTGACAATTGGACAAATAGCCGGGCGGTTAAATGACAATCACCAATCACAATCCCAACTGCTTGTTCTCTGATTGGTCGAGAGTTGTCGCAATCGGAAGGCAACGTAGAAAAGGTTGACGAGATATAGAGATACGCCTCTGCTTATTGCAGCCTGTTATGTAACCTCTTTAGGTGAGTCAATCTCAATCTGTTATAGCTAGAGTTTAGCGTTCCGTAAAAACCACAGAATCAGTATGTTCCGTTAAATCCTCTTTGGTGGAACGTTTAACGTTCCACAAAAATGGAACTTTTCTTGCATGTAATTCCCTCTTACTCTAGGCATTTGTTTAATTCATCTCTCGGTTTACTGTTTCAGAAGTGGTCAAAATGCTGGTGGAGGCCGGAGCTGATGTCAATCGTCGCGACAGAAATATGTCTACGCCTCTTATGTACGCTTGCTTCAATGGCCATGGCAGCATCAGCAGTTACTTGGTGAGAAACGGCGCGGAGGTGAATGCTGGCGATAGTTATGGCCAGCCGCCTCTTCTGTTATCCATCCGTACCCTATCCTTAAGCGTTCCGCTCATCTCTGTTCTGCTGAAAGCTGAGTCCTGCATCAACGGCTATGACTCGGATAGAGCGACTCCTCTCCACACCATCATCGAAAGACAAGGTAGATTTCATGACGACGCCAAGAGGGATGTTCTCAAGCTTTGGCTTTCTTACCCATGCGATATCTATGCTAAGGAAAAATTTGTCAGTGCCACGCCGCTACTTACTGCCGTGCGTTGTGATGATGATCGGAAATCGGTGCTGATGTTAATCAAGGCTGGCTACAGGGTGGACACCGAAGATCGTTGGGGGAGGGTGCCCATGTCTGGCGCCATCAAAGAGAAACTCTACCTACTTGTGGAACTGCTCCTGGCGGCTGGTAAACGGATCCCTCGCAAAGACTGGATGAACATAAAAAGTTTGCTGGAGAGTGAGGATCCTTCGATGTTGGAGCGCTTGCTGGCCATGGGTGCCGAATCCCCGAGGTTGTCCAACATGTGCAGAAGGGCCTTCTATGATCACTACGGGACCAAGACTCGGAATCGCATCGACAAGCTGCCCTTGCCCCGGTTGATCAGGAGGTATCTTTCTTACGAGATGTCGCCTCGTGATACTGGTGACTATTATCCTTTATTTTTGCAAAGTTTTCGATTTAACTCGTTTTTGTGAGTAAAGATAAGAGCACCGCAGGAATGAATCTCACTGCGCTTCTTGTACGCCATTCTTCATTCGAGTCTCAATGAGTAATAAAATACTCAGAAACTGAGAAGTGTTTGCTGAAAGGTAATGCGCTAAGGTCTTGCATTTAGATTTTCGTTACTTTGATTTTTTACAGTTACTTATATAACAGCACACCGACTCCAGGATACCCCCAAGACCCGCAAAACTTGGAATAGTCAGGTAAATTCAACGTAGGTAATTAGCTCAAGGCTCATTCACAAACTTGCAAAATTTTCAAACTTCTCCGAACATATCGTTATACGAAAAAAGTTTTTTGACTACAATTTTACTACATACTGGACAGTGTAGTACACAGTGTATATTTAAAGTAATAACTGCTTAATACTACAGTTTACTGCGCAAAAACTGCAGTTTTTTTCTTTCCTGACCATTGGCCGTTTCCCTGACTGAAGCAAATCTGTGTAACAAAAAAACTGCAGTTTATCTTTAAAACAAGACTACAGTTAATTCTGCAGTTACAAACTGCAGTTTTGCTTCAAAATTATAGCAATATTGCTGCACGATTACTTCAAAATACAAACTGTAATAATACAGTATTACTGCAAAAAACTGCAGATTTTGTTCTGCTGGGAATTTACATTTTCCACGTTTTCCATGAATGCTAATTTGTAAAATTAAAAAAAATTACGTTATTTTTGGATAATTTGCAAAATTGTCATTTGTAAATTTTGCAAAATTGTAGATAACATTGGCCTATGTCAACATTGAAGTTGCTCAGGGATAGTCGTTAAAATATCTGGAAACATCAGGGAACGTTGAATTCATGGACTCATTCTCGGAATCGCAAAACCCAAACTACGAATCAACCTCGTTTTGCCGCGCCCTTAATATTTTGTATAAAAGAGGCGCATCCGTGCTCATTTATTCACTCTGTTGTGGAGTACCTTTATACCTTGGATTTGGACTCAAAACCCACCTGTAATAAAGAGTCTTCAAAGAGAAGTTTATATCCTCGTTTGGAGTCCTTTATTCTCTAAGCAGCGAAGGGTCCTAAGAGGACAAGTGTGGAGGGGAAGAAGCTCCCCAGAGTCGCATGGTCAACGAGGATCCCACCTCTTGGATGAAACCGAAGTTCTCTGGCGAGGTTGAGAACGAGCATCTAGTGATCAAAGAAGAGAATCTCGCAGCCCACTTCGGATTGAAGCAAGGAGCGAGGTGTGGGAAGCTCGTTATCCTCATAAAGGGAATCTTTGTTTTACACCTCGTCCTCGCTTCGATAACTCTTCGAAGCTCATTCGATTCAATATCAATAGAATGGGGTTTGTTCAAAAGAGACTTCATACCTCGTTGGCCATATAATTGGCGCCCAACGTGGTTACTAACACCACTGCCTATGGAGAAGTCGGTTTCTAGTGACAGTAAGAAAGTTCCCATTCAGGTCGTTGTTTGTGAGGGGATTGTTCCACCACCTGATGTTACCGACCTCGCCCAAGATTACCCCTTTTTAAAGGTCTACTTAGACCGCTCTGCTGCCACTATAGTCAGTTTACAGCAAAAACTTCAACAGCAGGCCATCTTTGCTTGTCAAACTCAAGACAACATAAACGAATTAATTCGTTCTCTTCAGAAGCAACTGACTGTTGTTTCTCCTCCCTCAGTTAAACCGGTAGGTTCACTACCGGTTTACTTACAATAAAAACCTCTGGTTTGGACTCTCTTTCTCGAGCTATTACGCCTCACCACAGTCCATTCTCCTCACTGTGGAATACAGGAACTCAGTGCATTCCTTCCGCTATATTGCTTGGGGGGGGAATCTTTCCCCTTCCTCTTCTCCTATTAACTTACCTAATGATTACTCGGCCTTATCCCCATGGAAGATTTCCAAACTATTTAAAGGGATGGGTCGCTTTGATGGTACCAAGTCCAAATTTGTTGGTTGGCTTGCCACTTTAAAACACCTCACCTCTCAGTTCGGTCTGACTGATACCCAAATTTTAGATTCTCTCATCTTTCTCTTTGAAGGGGATGCCCGCACATGGTGGGTTTCTGCTTCACACATAGTCCATGACTTCAAAGAGGCGGTTTCCTGCATGAATGACAGGTATGGCAAAATGGAAGCGGATTCTCAGATTTTAACTCGTTTACAACGGTTACAACAACGTGTAGGCCAATCCACTGCCGAGTTTCTCAATTATGTGAACGATCAGCTCAATCACCTTCGCACTCCTGAGTCCGAATCTGGTAAAATTAGGATTATGTATAGCGCTCTACACATGAAGGTTACTAGATTGATTGATCGCGAGTCCATCTCTACTGTTCAGGAACTTTGGAAACTCGCTCTCCAACAGGAGAGGATCCTCTGCGACAATCTCATATGGTCTGACACTCGTCGCCCTAAGGGTAGGACTACCGATGACTCAAACACAAATATCTTTGGTAGACGTCGTTTCGAGTGCAGAAGATATGAAAGGAGTGAGGACACTTCATCCAACACTGTTGATAAAGGTTCCAGCAATGAATCTTCTACTGGGTGTTCGGTTTGTGGAACACCAAAAGTGAATCCCATGACTTGCCCCAATAGCTATGGCAAAACTGTCCTGAAATCAAATATGATTCGAATTAATGCCACCTTTTCTGGTAGTGAAGCTGACGAGGATAATTTCATCCATGTTTTGATCACACTTCTTGGGGGATTTATGACTCCATCTTGGAAACGGCTTCATCAACCACGGTAGTTGGACTACACTTATGGCAGAAGTTCTCAGAATTGGGCACACAGATGATATCTTCTGTCAAAACTGTTCAATTTGCGGATCAAGAACCTAAGTTGGAAAAGGTATACGAAGTGGACACCCATATCTCTATTCAAGAAAAGTCCTTCCCTATTCGACTGACTTTGATAACGGCCTACCAGGGCAAAGTTATACTTTTGGGTATGGATTTTATGATTGTGGCGGGTATCGATGTTCATCCTCGCTTCAACACCTGGTCCTTCATTTCGCATACCCTAACCTCGGCCATGCTAAACGTTGTTCATGACTTTGCCAAGATCGATGTCTCGCTTCGACAGAACGAAGGGTCCTCTCTGTCTTCATCTCAGAGACTACTAGTTAACGAGTTGCTCTTGGAGAATTCTGCCATCTTTGGATAACCTACAGGACCTGCTAAATTGGAACCTCTACGAATTCATGTTCTTCCTGGTTCTCGTCCTATTGCTTGCAAGCTCTATGCTTACTCGCCAATTCGTAAAGAACAGCTTTTTCAGAAGGTGCAAGAACTTTTGCAGCGAGGATATGCTAAACCCTCTGTTTCTGAATGGGCTGCTCCCTCCTTTTTGGTTGCAAAGGCTGGTTCTTCTTCCGAACTTCGTTTAGTCACGGATTTTTACGCCCTTAACAGGATAACTATTCCTGATGTCTACCCCATTCCTCAGATTGGCGATTTGTTGGTTCAACTTCGGGGTAACAATTTCATGACCACATTAGACCTAACGAGTTGCTACTGGCAAATTCCTATTGCGGAGGATTGCCAGAAGTATTTTTCTACCATCACTCCGTTTGGGACGTACTGTTACACTCGTATGCCCATGGGTGCACGAAACTCGGCTGCACACTGTCAGCTGGTCATCGAGAAGGTAGTTTCTAATCTCTCTGGATTCTTCGTCATGGTGTATCAGGACAATATTCTCATCGTCAGTGACTCCTTTGATGAACATTTGGAGCATGTCAAGCTCGTGCTGCAATGACTAAGCCGTGTCGATCTTTTCTTAAAAAGGGTGAAGTGTAATTTCTTCACCAATCACGTCAAGTACCTTGGACATATGATCTCTGAGGAAAGGATTAGTCCCAATCAGGAGAAGATCCAGGCCATTGTCGATATGAAACCGCCTTCTAATGTTAAACAACTTAAATCCTTTTTGGCTTCATGTGGTTGGTTTGATAAGTTTATTCCTAATCTTTCAGAAATTGCTGCACCTTTGAACGAGCTTTTAAAGAAGGACGGGGTTTTTCACTTTTCTGACAAATGTCTACTTGCCTTTTCCACTCTTAAAGAAAAGTTGTGTCAGGCTCCAATCCTCGCTCATCCAAACTTCGAAGAGAGATTTCGCTTATACACGGATGCCAGCTATGAGGCTATGGGAGCTGTTCTCATACAGGGCGATGAGGGCAACTTCCGTGTCATCAAGTACACCTCCACATTTTCAATAAGGCTGAGCGGAATTATTCGGCTATTGAAAAGGAAGCCTTGCCTGTGATATGGGCTGTCCAGAAGTTTCGAGGCTATCTTGACAGTATGAAGTTCGTTGTACATACCGATCATAGCCCGTTACGTTGTGCTTATGCATAAATTTTATTTTACAACTTGTTTAGAAGAGAATCAGTGTCCGTCCTACAAGACCAAGTCCAAGATATTTTTTTTATTGACAAATACCACAATTTAAAGGGCTTCGTTTGTTGTTTGTGCAAAAATGTGGCCATTAAACATTGCATCGCAAATTGCGGAGACATTTTTTGCATAGTTTGCTTCGAAATATAGCGCACAAAACCGGATTGTAAAACTACTGTGAAAACGGTAAATATTTGCATTTTAAGAATATTGCATTAATAACTACACACGTTTTGATATTTATATTATGGATTAAATATGTCCATTATTTGTACTTGTTGTACAGAATAATCAGGATATGGACTATGTGAGAGATGTGCTTGAGCTCAAAACTAGCTGTAAATACAGATTAAATGGATGCCAAACAATAGTTTTGTTAAACAAATACTTGGTAAGGCTGATCTCACTCAATAAACTATGTATTTTGCTACAAAAAAAAAATTCATACAAAATATTTTTTTTTCATATGAATAATGCAGTTTTATGTATAAATGCCACCACTCATGGATATCATACAAAATGTAAAGATTCTTATCAATTTTAATAAATAATTAGGATAAATATATAAGCATTTTGTTATTCAAAAAAACCTCATCATATGAGTGATATAAAAGTTTTGTAAAGTATTTTTGCATAAAATTATAAACAGATTGCGAATAAAACATTTTTATTTTTATTTAACTGCCTGCAACCGATATAAGCAAAATACACCAGTATTGCATTATCTTCTATGGCAAAATTAAACTAAATTCTGAAATTTATGCTTAATTCAATGACAGAACCACATCAGTTCGTGCAAATTTGTCGATGAGGATGTTTTACCAAAATGTTATAAATTTGATCCAAATAAGGAGGCTCTCGAAAAGGTGACGATTTGAATTTCCTTAATTAATATTTTCCACGAAACTTTTTTAAAATAAATACACGCATATATTTTTTACTCTTAAGCTCGCTGATGACGTCTAGAATATGACAGAAATGACAGAACCAATTCGAATGGAAATGACACAACTTAAAAATGATCAAATGATTTAAGCAAAACGAGTTCAAGAATTACTTCAATAAATAACGCATTCACATCAAAATGATTGAAGCTTTACACGAAGTCACATTGCAGAAGGTCAGTAATTTAATAAAGTATTTTACTAGACTATGTTTAGTCAGTAATTAAAAATTGATTCGAATTGTGCTTTTGGATGTGCGATGCGACAGATCAATTGCAAACGGAAATAAATATTTTTTAAAAGGGCGATGGGAGAAAATGCACAATTTGAAGAATTATTACAATTAGACCTTCAAACTATATCGCAAAAGGTAATGCAGAGGAATTCTCATTATGTGGTCACGTTTGTTCTTATAGGCTATTTTGATTACAATACTCGGAGGCCACTTATCATACTGTTCTAAAATGGATGGATACATTCAGCTTTAAGCTGAAATGAGGGAGGCATAATGATAACACTAAGAAAAATGCTTATAACAATAAGCGGTTATTTTACGGTGTATTTTATATGAGGTTTTAAGACTTGGTGATTCTGATTTCAATAAATGGATGATATTAAACATGTGCATTATCCGTGATCACATTAAGCGGGGCCTACTGTAATTAAAATATACAGCTTTTAAATATTTTAGATGAACTTTTCTATTCCTTAAAATTATGTTTATAGATGACTGATGATGTTAAAAACCTAGAAAAAGTGATGAGGCAAATTAGATTTGATATACAGAAAGTTCATGAATCTGCTAAAGTACGACAAGAGCAAAATAAGCATAGTGCGGACCTCAAAAAAGAAATGAAGAATTTGCTAGCATCGGGTAATTAATACGAAATACAAAAAGAAATACAACACTTAACACACAATTGTTCGAATATCAAAGTAAAGCTAACGTTAAAACATTTGAGCCTGAGATAGCAGCTGATTTTCAAAAGGTAACCACTTCTAAATTTACGAGTCGTTTTTAATGTCACGTTTTAGCTGACCAAAGATTGTAATAGCAGAATAGCTAGGATCCTTGAAGAAATACTTAAAATCAAAGATAAAATCAAGAAAAATAAAGATGAAGCTGTGGCGGTGTCCGTCCCAGACTTTATGCTTGCTCCATGCACCTTGCTGGAGCGCCTTACCTGGTCACGGTCACCTGACCGTGACGCCTGACCCAGCGACCCCTATAAAGGTCAAGGCTGGACAGGAAGGCCTTCTCTTCGACATGCCAAGGACAAGGACGTCGACCTCCGACCTCCTGCACAGTCCTTTCTTAACACGTGCGGACCACGTGTTCTACGTAATTATTTGTCTGTCATTAAAACTTTAAATTTCAGTATATATTGTAATTAAATTCCAACCTATCAAATTCATATTATAATCAATCAATACGTTCGTTTCTTCTACTTCGATTGGGAATAAGAATTCCCAAAAAGCCAACGTGATACAAATGCAACATAATGATAAAATTGAAGAACTTAAAAATGACTTTGAGACACTACATTTTGATAGCTTGCAAAATGTATTTAATCGACCAGGTTTCTTCATAAGTTAAGTATTGCTTTGATCGGGAGTATATTATATCCTTTATTAATTATCTTTTAGCTAACTGAGGAAAGAAACGGTAGAAAAGCATTGATTCTAGATGAAATTGATCGACTAAAACACGGTTTTCAGAAGAGTGAAGAAGCATTCGATGCACTAAAAGTGGAAAGTGAAAAACGAACGCACCATTCTTCAAAAAGGTATAAAACATTTTTGTTTTCACTTTTACCGATCAAAATAAAGAGGTAACTGATCGGATGCGAGCCGAAATTGACAACTTGAGAGAATGTGACAAATCAGCCCAAGTACTGCAAGATCAAAATAACGACAGAATCGATTTACTGGCTGCTGATTCGCAAATGGAAAATTAAGATTGAGAAAGGGAAAAACAAAATGAACATGTTTTAGTTAAGCTCGAAGAAACGAACGCACCATTCTTGAAAAAGGAATAAAAAATTTTTGTTTTCACTTTTACTGATCAAATTATTACCGATCAAAATAAAGAGGTACCTGATCGGATGCTAGCCGAAATTGACAACTTGAGAGAATGTGAAAAATCAGCCCAAGTACTGCAAGATCAAAATAACGACAGAATCGATTTACTGGCTGCAGATTCGCAAATGGTAAATTAAATTAAGATGTTTTAGATAATCGAAACTACGCCATCTTGTATGATCTTGAGCAATTTCAGGAAATGACTGAGTCACAAAGCTGATTATTTTATGGATCAAATAACTAAATAGTAATAACTTTTTAAGGAAGTACAAAAGGATTCAATACGAGGTAAACCGTTAATGGATTTGTTGGAAACCAAACTTATCACCACTAACGTAGATGATTTTCAAAAGCAGTGTAATCCTTAGTTTAGCTTAGTTTAGTGGTTGATCACCACGCCGAAGCCTTATGGTGATTTAGGGGTCTCAGAGAGAGACAGGTGGGATGTCCACATGATTTTTGTGGTCGCACGCCTGAGGGGGGCGAATGGCGGTAAGGCGAGATCTGAAAGATACGAGGGATGAGGCTTGAACAACCTTGC
>JAQGAO010007381.1:0-11351 GCA_034697705.1 Ommatoiulus sabulosus
TTTCCGAGCCGAACGGAACGGGTGCAGAAACGTGCACCCGGTGCACACCGGTGTGCCCAGTCGAATTCGCCATTAGTCTTATTAAATTTATATTTATGAATTGCCCTTATCACATATAGCTACCCAAACCATGACTAAGCAAATAGAACCAGAGTAAGTGTGGTCGTTCATAAAATACGAAGGAACTTCACAAACAGCTTGCAAAGGTCAAACACAAGGGATGTCCATAAATACCTCGCTTCAGTTTAATTTGTGTCAACATCCCTTCATTTAGTCCAATTTAACCTAGATTTATGAATTATCCTGCACACAAAGAGCTACACAAACTTTGAATATGAGAAATATGATGAAATAATATTTATATATTTTGGAAATATTATGCAATATTTCTTTCTTACATTTTAAAAAGCAGATATACGATTTGATAAGATTTAGGGTAAAATTTAACGATTCCAGTTCCAGTAAAGATTCCAGTTGAGTACCCCCCAGATAAAAGCACTAAAATTGAGCGGATTAAGCAACTCGAAACGTTTAATCCAGGAGGGATTAAGTCGAATTTATTTATGTCAAAACATGATCGTCTTAATTTGACAATGTCGCTATGAAACGAGAATCAAGAGCGTTGCGGTTGAAAAGACCATCGAGTAAACGAGAGGCCCTTTAACCAAATTAGGAGTTTAATGTACCGAAAACGGAGAAAGGAGACAATTTATGCACAGCATTTTGTCAGATTAGATTCATTAAAACTTTTCGGTCTTGTACGAAATGAGTGGATTAACACGCGTGTTTAAAAATTAATGCCAACATTAAAAGGATCTCTTAGTTTATCCGTTGTTTGAAATAAATTATACTGATGATTAAGGAAAATTAATGCGTATGTTGAGGATAGGTCATTAACCAGAGTTCCCCCACAAATTTCATTTTCAACTTCCCTGACTTTATCAGGTTTCAAAAAAAATTTTCCCTGATCAATGCCAATGTCAAAAATTTACATATTTTCAAAAATTACACTAATGACAATTTTGAAAATTGAAAAGATGTACAAGAAAATATTGCGTGAAAAAAGTTTGAAAATTTTGCCAATTTGTACTCTGAAAACCTAGAAAATTTTTCAAATTGGTAATCGGATTTGACAGTTTTGTATTCGGATAATATTCAAAATTTGTCCTCGTAAAACGTGGAAAATTTAGAAAAGCTGTACACCGGATACGTGGAAAATGTTTGAAACTTTTTACTCGGAAAACCTAGAAAATTTAGCAAATTTGTACACTGAATAGGCCTACGTGGAAAATTTGGCAAATTTCTACTCGGAAAATGTGGGAACCTCGTTTTAAGTATGGTCCTCGGAAACCGTGGAGAATTTTGCACATTTGTACTCGGACAACCTAGAAAACTTTGCAAATTAGTACTCGGGAAACGTGGAAATTTGTGCATATTTGTACTTGGAAAAAGTGGAGAATATTGCAAATTTGTACTCGGAAAACGCGAAAAAATGTGCAAATTTGTACTCGGTAAACCTAGAAAATTTTGCAAATTTGTACTCGGAAATCGCGAAAAATTGTGCAAATTGGTACTCGAAAAACCTAGAAAATTTTGCAAATTTGTACAAGGAAAATTTTTCAATTTCGTACTCGAAAAACTTGGGAAATATTGCAAATTTTTCCTCAAAAAACATTGAAAACTTTGCAAATTTGTACTCGGAAAACGCGGAAAATTTTGTAAATTTGTATTCAGAAAAGGGGCCCTGAGCTTACCATGTAAAGCATTAATTTTTGAATGCAACCACATGACTACGTTAAATTTCCCTGACTTTTTCAAAATAAGCCAATCTTCCCTGACTTCTCCTTGACTTTTCTAGACTTTTTCAAGTTCCCTGACTTTTCCAGGTTTTTCAGGTCTGGAGGTACCCTGGCATATGTCGAAATTTGCACGTTTTGAACCGAAGTTTAGAACTGGAGTAAATCTTTCAGTTTTCGTACATTTTATATCGAGTCTTTGGTAGGCAAAAGACTGCAAAAAACACTTAGTTGGAGGGTTAAGACGCCGTGTCTTTTAATGTTTGTTTAAACACGAGGTGGCGCGCATAAAAGTGAGCTTATAATAAAATCTTTGTTTTATAAAACAAAAAACAAACAGACGTCCATTAAAAGCTTTTCTTGAAATGTGTTTTTATAATGGATGCTCCGCGTTGCAAAATCTCATGTTTTTTTCTTATTTTTTTTACTGTATATAAAATATTCCCTTATCGAATTCCATTAGACATTTTTACATCGAAATGCATTAAAATAAATCTTCTCAGAAGACAAAACGTACTTCTGTCTTGAATTTGGTTTCGGTGAATAAATGTGAAATGGGTCGATAAAAATAATGAATAGATTTCGAGAAAAGGAACCAAAAAAACAACAAAAATTAAACAATGGATTTCGTCTTGGATTTATTTTTAATCTTGGGATTTTGGAACACTAATTAAAATATCTATCAAAATAATGAATTTAATCGAGAAAAAAATAAATATTAAAATTTAAAATGAGAGAATAAAACAATGCGTATTTGATATAAAAACAAACTTAAGACGAAATTAATTGAAATATTCACCCAATTTTTGTTCTCTCGATGTGCTTTTTAAATGTTTATAAAAGAATTCACAAATATATTTTAATTACATCTGATTGTTTTTTTAATTTTTTAAACATATAATGTAAAAAAATGAATTAATAAATTAAAAAATTTAGAAAAAAATAAGAACAATTTACATTAGAAAATTTTGTGTCAATAAAATCTATAAATTTAATGAATATATTCAAAACTGTATAATCATTATATACTATTATTGTTATTTTAAAAAGATATCAAAACATATCCAATTAAATAATATCTAAATTACAAATTATATGACAAATGGACAAAAAACACTAAATGAGCATTATATATCATTATAATTATATAGAAGAAATATAAAATATATTCAATAAACGTATGAAAACTTACATGCATATTGAGAATCCAGAAAAAAATATATAAAATCATTATATAACAGAAATTAGACAATGTTTGACGTACTTATACCAGTCTATAACAGGGTTCCCTCAGAAATTTCATTTTTAATTTCCCTGAATTTTCCGAGTTTAAAAAAAAAATTCCCTGACCAATGATACTGTCAAAAACTGACATATTTTTCAAAATATCAATACAAAAATTAAAAAAATTAAAAAACAAATTTGCATGAATAAATTTTGAAAATTTGATAATTAGCCTATGTATTCGGAAAATGTAGATAGTTTTGCCAATTTCAACTCGAAAAACGTCGAACAATTTTGAAATTTTCTCCTTGGTGTAGATTTTTGCTAATTTGTACTCAAAAACGTGTAAAATTGTGCAATATTGTACTCGGAAAACGTGGAAAATTTTGATAATTTGTCCTTGGAAAACGTGGAAAACTTTGCAATTTTGTAGGCCTACTGGGAAAATATAAAAATGTTTCCAAATGGGCCCTGACTACGTAAAATGTCTCTGACTTTTCCAGAGTTTTTCAAGTTCCCTGACTTTTCCAGGTTTTCCAGGTCTGGTCGAACACTGTAGAAATATCTATCAAACAACCTTAATCGAAACATTTTCGTATTTTTTGTACGATGTCTTGTCCAAGATGTTGACAAAAACGTCTTAAAAAAACTAGGAGAAATGTTGGACATGTCGACGTGAAAATGCATTCATCGATGCGAAACATCCTAGAGAAATGTAAGAAAAAGAAATAAAAGGGGATTTCCCCTCCACTTGTCACGACAAACTGTCACATGGATCTGGCTTTTTATTGTTGATAATGTCCAAACAGTTACCTAAATGTACTTTGCTACTATGTCACATCATTCAGTATCAAGCTCACATTTTATCAAAAAGGGTTTTCTGTTTATCTCGATACAGGTACAGGATTTGTATTTATTTTTTTTAAATTTTGATTTATTTTGATTTTAAAATTGTGTTATATTATTTCTATTTATTACAGTATATGTATTTTTTATCTCGAAATGTGTAATAATGTTTTTTTTTTATTAATATGTAAAAGAAATTCAAGCCGAAGTAAATTATTTTGAATTTTATTTAATTTCAAATATAAGAAAATTGTATAAAATTATATAAAAAGATATATCCAATGAAATTAATATAATAAAAAATATAAATGGATCATAGGACGCCATTGAGGTCAAAAATATGATCAAAATCTTTACTATTTATGGTATTTAAGGATAAGTGTCTACGAAAACTTCCTCGCAATACCCCGGAGAAATTGGAGATTGCCTTCAAACATTTCAGGGGCAGCACGAGGACAAAACCGGAAACACCTCTTTCCACCAATTTTGAACTATCCTAGTCTTCAGAATCTCATTTCAAAACGATCCGAGGGCGCTTTTGTCGTCAATATCATCGAAACGGAAATTTTATTTTCACTTCCCTGACTTTTCCATAACTTTTCCAGGTTTTAAAAAAAATTTCCCTGACCTATCACAACGTGAAAAATTTACAATTTCTAAAATTGAGACTAGAAAATATTTTTTTTTTGAAATTTACTAACGTCAATTTTGAAAATGAGCATACAGTAGAACCTCTCTAATGTGAACTAATTGAGACCAGAGGTGGTTGATATATTCGAAAAGTTCACATAAGGGAGGTTGAAATTCCAACCAATAGAAAACCAATTTAAAAAAAATAGGAAACAAGTCAATGAAGTATTCAAAGTTATTTTACCACATTGCATGTACATGTATATCACTTTTGTTGGGCAGGTTTGAAAAAATCATGAATCTTCTTCCGTTTCACCATCTTTATTTTTTTTGTCAAAACCAAATCCCTTATTTTTTTAGTTGAAATAGCTGGACTACTGCTACGAACAGGCCTCAACGAGGTACCCTAATGTATTTAATTAATTTTCTTAAGGTTGAGGCCTGCGTCAGCCAAAAAACGCACCGTTTGGTGAGCAGGAGCCACGTGCTGATGAGTTGATATAATAGAGTTTATATAATAGAGGTTCTACTGTAGACATTTTTTTAAAAATTTAAAAAATTGCATGAGAATGTTTTTAAATGAGAAAATTTTGTATTCGGAAAATCTTGAAAATTTGTGCTCGGAAAAAGTGAGAAACTTTGCAATTTTGTCCTTGGAAAATGTTACTCGGAAAACCTAGAGGATTGTGAAAATTTGTACACGGAAAACGTGGACAATTTTGCTAATTTGTACTCGGAAAACGTGAAACATTTGCAAATTTGTACTAAGATAATGTGAAAAATTTTGCAAATTAATATGAGAAAACGTAAAAAATTGTGTAAATTTGTTCATGGAAAACGTGGAAAATTTTACAAATCTGTACTCCGAAAATGTGGAATTTTTTTTAAAATTTCAACTCGGAAAATGGGCCCTGAGCTAACCTTGTAAAAGTATTAATTGTGGATCGCCAGGACTGCGTTGAATTTCCCTGACTTTTACAAAATAAACCATTCTTCCCTGATTTTTCCAGGTCATTTTCAAATTTTCTGACTTTTCCGGGTTTTCCAGGTCTGGGGTAACCCTGTAATCAGATTTCAGAACAATCCGTGAGCACGTTTGTCGTGAATATCATCGAAACGTTAGTAAAATCTTTAACATCTATAAAATTTGATCATATTATCACGAAAATTTCATAATAACGCACACTTCCCTGCATTGCATCGGAGCAACCAGTAATTGCCTGCCAACATTTTAAAAAAATTTGCTTCTTACTTGAGATCCAAACCGGAAATGCCTATTTTTATAAATTTTGAAATATAATACGCATTAAAATTTCGTTATAAATATATCATAGGACGCCACTGAGGTCAAAAATATGATTTAAATCTTTACCATTTATGGTATTTAATGATAATTGGGTGGCAAACGATTTCCAAGATTCAATATTTAGAACTTTTTAGGACTTTTTTAGATAAAATTTTAGGACGTTTTTAGGACTTTTCACATTTATGATCTCATATTTTTTTTAAAAAATGTTAAAAAATCACATGAAAATTTTGTATTCGGAAAATGTTGAAAATTTGTGTTTTTAAAAAGTGAGAAATTTTGAAATTTTGTCCTCGGAAAATGTGGAAAATTTGTGTTGGGATAACCTAGAAAATTTTGAAATATTGTACATGGAAAACGTGGAAAATTTTGCAAATTTGTACTCGAAAAACCTGGAAAAATATTACAAATTTGTCCTCAGAAAATGTGGAAAATATTGCAAATTTATACTTGGAAAACCTAGAGAATTTTGAAAATTTGTACATGGAAAACGAGGACAATTTTATAAATTTGTACTCAGAAAACGTGGCAAATTTTGCAAATTTGTATACAGAAAACGTGGAAAAGTTTGCAAATTTATATTATAAAAACGTGGAAAAGTTTTGCAAATTTGTACTCAGAAAACGTGAAAAATTTGAAAATTAATACTCAAAAAACGTGAAAAATTGTGTATATTTGTACATGGAAAACGTGAAAAATTTTACAAATCTGTACTCCGAAAATGTGGAATTTTTTTTTAAAATTTCAACTCGGAAAATGTGCCCTGAGCTAACCTTGTAGAAGTATTAATTGTGGATCGCCAGGACTGCGTTGAATTTTCCTGACTTTTTCAAAAGAAACCATGCTTCCCTATTTTTCCAGGTCATTTTCAAATTTCCTGACTTTTCCGGGTTTTCCAGGTCTGGGGTAACCCTGTAATCTAATTCCAAAACGATCCGAGGGCACCTTTGTCGTGATTATCATCGAAATGTTAGTAAAATCTGTACCATGTATACAATTTGATCATAATTTCTCGAAAATTTCATCAAAACGCACACTTCCCCGCAATACACCGGAGTAAACAGTACTTGCCTGCCAAAATTTGAGGGGCAACACAACAACCAAACCGGAAACGTCGTATTTCGACCAATTTTGAACTATCCTAGTCTTCAGAATCTCATTCCAGAACGATCCGAGGGCATCTTTGTCGTGAATATCATCGCAACGTTAGTAAAATCTTTACTATCTATAAAATTTGATCATAATTTCATTAAAACGCACAATTCCCTGCATTGCACCAGAGCTAACAGCGTAAGCCAACATTTCAGGGGCCAATTGATATCCAAACCGGAAATGCCTATTTTTATAAATTTTGAAATATCCTACGCTTCAAAATCTCGCTAAAAATATATAATAGGACGACACTGAGGTCAAAAATATGATCAAAATCTCTATCATTTATGGTATTTAAAGATAAGTGGCTACGGAAACTTCCTCGCAATACACCGGAGCAACCAGTGATTGCCTACTAACATTTCAGGGGCAGCACGAGGACCAAATCGGAAAAACGCTTTTTTCGAACAATTTTGAACTATCCTAGTCTTTATAATCTCATTCCAGAACGATCAGAGGGCGCCTTTGTCGTGAATATCATCGAAACGAGAGATTTTTTCGTCGCCTGCGAGGAATTAAAAAGATGCGATCGAAATAACATCATCGACTGAGGAAGGAGAGGATGAAGAGGACGGTGGATAAAAAAAGGTGAATGGAGAAACGGTTAGCTTTGGGGTTTGTAGGAAAATTTAGGGTGGAAAAATATAAGAGGGGAATTTAAGGCTGCCGGAGCGACAGATAAGCGAGATAGAGTGTACACAGGAGCCGCACAAATATGAGCCGAGGAATTGAATTTGAAAAGCGTATCGCATCCATTAATCCACTTTGATCCCACTTCATTAGACGCGCCAAGTTTTGGTCTCGTTTTGCAATTGATGGGGAAATGAGGAGATTTGGTGCGAGGAAGAAGGGATGCCGGAGACGAGAGATGCTGGGGAGGAGGAGGAGGGATGCTGGAGAAGAAAGATGCTGGAAAAGAGAGATGCTGGGGAGGAGGGATGCTTGAGAAGAGATGCTGCATGGGGAGGAGGGATGCTCCGGCAAATAGATTTATCGGAGAAAATATACGAATGAAAGGCGTTCAAACGTAATCGAGACGCATCGGTGGTGCTGTCGTACTAGATGTACGGCATCTTTTCGGATTAATGTTTTATTAATTGGTGTTTAAGCTTATCTATGCAATGATAGCATTGATAAAAACTGAGAAAATTAATGAGTTCGACTGGAATTCGTATCGAAAATAAATGCAAATAAGAAATCGTACTAGGTAAGAAAATGTTTCTCTTGAAGCTGTATATTGTGACGACAAAAAACATACTTAAATTCCATTACATTTCACGTATATACAGTAAAACCTGTTAAGAGTGACCACCAAAAAAATTATATGTTGGTCACTCTATACAGTTGGTCAGTATACAAAACCACAAAACCAAAAAAGTACTGAATCATCATGTCCATGTGCATAACATACAGTATATTTATTGCCTTATTACACATTTGGTTTTTTTAAAGAAAAAATTACCAAGTTTTTCTCGTTTTAAATGCTTTTTACTTCTTACGATCATGTTTTCAGTGATTTTTTCGATCTGAATAACAACGATTGATTGAATTATTTGAGTACCACTATGGTTAAAGCAGGGTGTAAGGTGACATATCTGTTATCTGGTCACCTTATAAGGTATATTGACAATGTAAAAATTTGCAAAAAAGACAACACACACTGGTCACTGTATGCAATAGACAGGTGGTCACTATACAGGGAATTTTTATGAAGGAAATGTACGCTAGAAAAAACAAAACACTAAAAAGTGGTCAACATATACAGGTGGTCACTTTTCCAGGTTTTAATGTAATCCAAATTTTTCAAATAAATTCAATATATTCAACACCGGAAATAGCTACCAATTCTGATTACATTTTTTATTCTTAAGTTTCATTATAACTTTCATCGGAAAGTTAAATACGTAGAATTGAAAAGTTTGATAAGTGAAATAGAGGAATTAACGCCATAAAAGATTGTTTTAATGAATCTAAATTTAAATATACCAAATATATTTTTTTTAAATGTAAAAAGATTAAAGATTAGATAATATAGTTTATTAAATTGTTTAATAAAATTAAGGTTATAAGTTTAATAATTTTGAGTAAAACCTAAAAAATTTCAATAGAAATTTTAATACATTTAAATAAAATGATTATTGAATGATAAATACACGTAGTTTAATAAATGTAAATAGATGTAATGTAAATAAATGTAAATAGATAAGTTGTTAAATGAACTTAAATATATGTATACTGTTGTGTTCAACATTGTATTTATATTACGATGTATTTAATGACTATATTTCTTATATTTTTTGAAATTTTTATATACTTTTGAATACAATTTTCATATTACATATTACATTTACCTATATTTTTACATTAAATACATGTACATGTATAATGCTGTACTAAACGTTATATTTATATTACGATGGATTTAATGACTATATTTCTTATATTTTTTGAAATTTTTATATACTTTTGTATACAACTTACATATTACATATATTTTTGCATTAAATACATGTATAATGTTGTGTTCAACGTTATATTTATATTACGATGTATATAATGACTACATTTCTTATATTTTTTGAAATTTATATATACTTTTAAATACACATTTCATCTGTAGATTTATATTTGGGTAGACTCTCGTCCTTCAAACAATATCTTGTCGCAGCGAGATAAGGCTCATCCCTCACGACCTCTGACCCCGATAATGGTGTTGACCACTGGTCAAACACGCTTAGAAGATTTATAAAGTATTTGCTCATTTTGTCATCCCCTTTGATATAGATTGCGCACGATCTGGATATTAAATCCATTAATCAAATGCCATTTCCCTTCCTGAATCGATGGTCAGTAAGCGGCTGACCACGGCGATATCTTGCTGGTCACTGACGTTGTTTATGGGTCATTTTCGGCTAAGGAGTACAAGGAAATTGAATATAAGGAACAGATAATTTATGGAAAATCTCTGACAAAGGATTAAAAATTACAAAATAAATCGTGTTTTGACTTATCTAGTCATTTGTTACTTTAAAACGTTTTATTAAATCCAATAAATTGATTATTATTCATCAACCTTTCGATAAATCCCTCCATTTCCTTTATTGTCCTCAAAATTTATTTATGAACGAAGTGTCAAGAAATCAAAAATTTTCCAATTGCTGCCCCAACCATTAAAAAACTAGTAAACTTTCTTATTAAATTTTTTATAAATTTCTAATTAAATGTATTAACCTTTCTAATGCAATTTATTCCAATTTCTATTCATATTTTTAAAAAAAATCAATTTTTTTATATTAATCTTCATATTAAATTTATTAACACCAAGTACTTTAGGCCTACATATTAAAATGTTTAATTAACTTCATCAAATTATTTATTAACTTTTGTATTTCATTTATAAAACTACTAATTATTTATTAAACTTTCTAATTAAAAACTTTAAACTTTTTAATTAAATTTATTAAACTTTCCAATGTAATTTATTAATCTTAATGAAAAGATTTTTACATCTAATGAAAAGATCTTTACATCTAATTTATTACATCTTACAAATAACATTTCTCAAACTTTAGAGTTTTCGATTAATTACACCCAACCCATCGATTGAATTTATTACACTAACCTTTATTATAACTTTACTTACATTTTTGTAAAAGACAATTTTTTATTTATTACATTTTCAATTGAAACTTGCATTTTTTTTAATCAAGCCAAATGTTAACCATTATACATTCCATTTAAATGTATCAAACCAATTATCATTTAATAATCTTTCGATAAATCTCTCTACAGGGCTTACCCCTAACATTTATTTTTAAGTTCCCTGTCTTTTCCAGGTTTTAAAAAAAATCTTCCTGGCCAATGATAATTTCAAAAATGTACATATTTTGCAAACTCGATACGGTAAAATTTCAAAATTTCGAAAATTTGAAAATTTTGCTCCATTTCCTATCTCATCCTCCAACTTCCCCAAAAATCATTCAAACCATTAGTGTCAAAAAATCCCAAAATTTCTCAAATGTAACTCAAACATTAAAAACTCATAACATTTTTAAAATTTTCATAAAAACGTGTAGGCTACCCCTGCTCCATTTCCCATCTCATCCTCCAACAAGGTTCCTCCAGAAATTTCATTTTCAACTTCCCTGACTTTTCCAGGTTTGAAAAAAATTTCCCTGACCAATGACAACGTAAAAAATTGTCATATTTTCCAAAATTGACACCGAAAATTTTTTTTTAAAATGACTAACGACAATTTTGAAAATTAACATAAATTTTTTTTTTAAACATTAAAAAAAATTGCATGAAAATTTTTTAAATTGAAAAAATTATGTATTCGGAAAATGTTAAAAATGTTTGCTCGGAAAAAATTTTGCAATTTTAACCTCGGAAAATGT
>JAQGAO010007382.1:0-11351 GCA_034697705.1 Ommatoiulus sabulosus
ATGGGCCCTGAGTCGCCATGACTGCGTTGAATTTCCCTGACTTTTTCAAGCTAAACCATTCTTCCCTGACTTTTCCCAGGTCATTTTCAAGTTCCCTGACTTTTCCAGGTTTTCCAGGTCTGGGGGAACCCTGGTATATATATACTGTTTTCAAGCCTGAATTTTGTAAATAAACGAAATTGCGGATGAAATACCGCATTATGGACGCATCCATTATCATCGCCGCCCATCCAACAAGGATTTTCAGACGTAGATTTCAGTAACAAACAACAGCGACGTCTTTTTGACAAAGTAAAATCAAATCGCCCGTGTCCTAGATTTATAGGCATAGGAAGGATCCACGCTATCCATAAAAACGAACTGAAACCATTTGCATCCACTGCTACGAGATAGCGGATGATGAACCGGAAATAGACGAGCGTCATTTTCAGAGGCATGCAGCACGAGCTTTGTCAAAGTATAAATTATTCATTTGAAAAGCTAGAGATATCCAATAATTACGATGCTGTGATCCGAACAAACCCATAACGATATCACGCGGAGCTTGTCATAACAATGTCGTACTTGGATGACGAGAATTTCAAATATACGGCTCGTAGATTTTCATCGCATGACTGATGCAATTTCTTATTCCGTGAACGTACACGAAACCCATTGGCGACTGAAGGACTAAACCCTTCTCCTTGAAGGTACTCCACATTAATGACAGATTAGTGAATTCTTAATTAGTAAAAAAAAACACGGAATCTGTTCGATCAAACGAGACTAATGCGACGATAAATGGCATTGATTCCAAAAATCAATTTCAAATTTAAGCAATACACAGGGTTGCTACCGACCTGAGAAGTCAGGGAGAGTCAGGGAAACGGACAGTGGTCAGGGAAAGTCAGGGAAAATCACTGGTTTTAGCGATTTGTCAGGGAAATCAATAGTAAGGCGGCAGATCAAAGATGGAGGGCGCTACTTCCTCCATTCTTTGAAGTCTTTGAAGCTACACGGGTTGCCCTAGATTTTTTCCCATTTGTGACATTCCAGCAAGTGTGACATTTTTAACTAATTACATGCCCTTTCTGGGTCATGAACAAGGATACCACGATCAAAGGGCGGCCTGGAATAGGGCACAAAGAGGCGAAATTGTCCTTCAGGCTTGTCAGTGAGCTCCAGAAAAATTCATGGAGATGCCAAAAAAAAGAATTAATGACTTTTTCCACGTATGTTTTCTCGAGTTCAAATTTGCAACATTTTTCCGAGTTTAAATTTCAAAATTTTCAGAGTAGAAATTTGAAAAAATTTCCTCGTTTTCTCAAGTTCAAATTTGCCAAATTTTCCAACTATTTCCGAGTTCAAATTTGCCAAATTTTCCAACTATTTCCAAGTTCAAATTTTCCAACTATTTCCGAGTTCAAATTTGCAAAATTTTCCAATTATTTCCGAGTTCAAATTTGCCAAATTTTCCAACTATTTCCGATTTTAAATTTTCTAACTTTTTCCGAGTTGAAATTTGCAAAAATTTTCATCGTTTTCTCGAGTTGAAATTTGCAAAATTTTACTCGTTTTCTCGAGTTGAAATTTGCAAAATAATTTACGTTTTCCCCGCGTTCAAATTTGCCAAAATTTCTAACCTCTTCCGAGTTCAAATTTGCAATATTTTACTTTTGCGAGTACAAATTTGCAAAATGGTCCACGTTAGCCCGAGTGCAAATTATGAAAATTTGTCACGCTTTTCCGAATACAAATTTTCCAAATTTTTCATTATTTCCGAAAAAAACAACTTAAAATTTATTCAAATTTTTTAAATACCTGTTTTTACAAGGTGGTATAAAAATTATAATAAACGAGTATGAAAAATGGGAATATTTGTCCGTAAAATGGTCCAGAAATAGTAAATTTTTGTCAGTGAAATGGTCAGTTTTGGTCAGGGGAAGTCAGGGAAAGTCAGGGAAATTGGAAGTCTGATTTCGGTAGCAACCCTGCTGTTGTAAATAGCTGGTTTACAGGATCTTAAACAAAATTTTCCCTGTAGAAAGATTGAGATTAGATGAGAATTGATTTTTTGAATAGATACGGTCGTGAATTTCGATATTAGATACGAAATTGATGATATTGCTAATCTCAAGCAACATTTTTTTTTCCAGTGGATCATCTGTCAAAGTATTTGGCAATGAGATTTGCCCTTGATTTGAAAAATGGTGAAACTGGAACAGAAGCACCACAAGCTGATAGCATACAGTTTGTCATACACATAACAACCAGTCCTGGACAGTATTCAATACTTAACGGTAACATGACTTTGGATCAAGTCAATGAAAAGTATTGGAAAGTTAACAAGCCATTGGAAATGTTTTATTGTTTCAAGAAATGAGCGAAAATTTTTAATATGTGGTCAGTGTAAAGAAATTAAAGGATGGTCACCTTTGCATGGAAATCACATCTTTTTTGCTTCATGGAGGTGTCGTGTACATGTGCAATTGACCTTAATAATGTATTGGTTAACGCAATTGATCAATGGGCAGTTAATAGGGTCTATGGTATTATAGTCGATTGTTAATTTTCCAAACAACATCCAAAATGAAATGGTTCTTTTTTACCATTGATAAAACACAATTAAAACAATACCTCGAGTTGCCACAATGGTGGGCTGCACCAACATTGCTCTTGGCACCACCACTGCAGTGGCTAATTATGCTAGAATTTTATTTTGAGGCATATACTGTATGCCAATTTATGACAAACTTTGTGTTTTATTAAGGGGAAGTAAGAAATATTTGAAAGTTCTATTTCTTCTTGATTAGCATGAAAAACTTGGGAAATGACATTGGTCAATTACAGCTTGGGATATTGACAATTTTCAGTTTGGATATTTTCGTGGAGGAAATTCACCACACCTGGGTGCACCTGGGGAGCTACCTCGACAAATGCATTCAGGTGTGCTGAATTTTCATTTCAACAGGATAGCGCTGTATGGCCTTAGCTGTTCATGTGCCCTTAAAGCCCCAATCAAAATTCAAGTCAGAAGTTTATATCTTTAAAAATTATATAGCATCTACTTCCATTCTTTTTTGGGTTTTAAAATTAACCATTTAGCTAATCAGACCTACTTCACGTTAACCTCAGGAGCTATTGCTGACATTGACCTGAAGATTTTTCTTTTTGATCTTTGTGGAAGATGAAAGACAGCCCTTTCACTGTACAGTGTTTCTTCATATTATATGATTAAAAATCCTAGAATACGCTAGGCCCAGTACAGCAGTTGAATTGCCGGTGCCGGTGGTTCGAGTGGGGTTCGCTCCCTGGTCGAGGTCTCAGGATGTGCAAAATTCTCTAATTGCAATAATTCTTTCTGGATGAGAGTTTAAACAGAGGTCCTGTGCAGATCCCATTTGCATTCTGCACGTTAAAGAACCCTCTTGGGGGGTGGAACTCCCCCTTCGTAGGAAAAATTCTCAGATAGGTGACGCTGGCAAATCCCCTGCCATTGGTGTTTAGCCTCGTAGCAGAATTAGGCCAACGTTAAAAATCCACAAACAAACAAACAGCAGTTGAATTCGTAATCACAATACTAAGAAACGCCCTACCTTGAAAGTGCAGTTTTCGCAGTCCACAAAGGGCAAAAAGTAAGGCGTTGCATGTCATTATTATTGGCTATTTCTTGAGGCTTTCCTGTATATGAGATGGGTCTGATTTGCTAAATGGCTAGTCTCTAATCCAGGGCGATGGAAGTATTTTTCACCATAGGATATTACGATTTTGCAAGTTTTTCTATTGTCCTGTCAAATGCATGTTACTGCCGGGGACAAAATGTGGACGAGGCATTTTTACCATTTCTAAATTGCATAAGATGATTGCCATTCAAAAATGCCTGAAAACGAACTGATCAATGTCATTAAATTCCAGCGTTGGTAGCAAAGTTTTAAAGAAAAGTTCAGGAGGTTGAACTATGTGGAAAATTCAGACCTACTGTAATTCCTCTGATATTATGTTACATGTCATTTGTGGCACACTGCATTTGTCCTGCTCATGAATCTTCAAACACCCAGCTAAATTCTTATGTTTTTTTTGTCTTCTGTTTACATTATCTATGTTTTCAAATTCAAACCACCACAAGGAAAAAATGCAACTTTTGTGGTTGTCGGCATACATTTTAAATTTCAATTGTTTTGGCGGTTTTGAAGTCCTGAAATTCAGGTGACCATGTTGTAGTAGCCAACTTCAGCGGTTGTCTGCTTATGTTTAAAAATACTTTCGAACTTAGGTTCAAACGTGCATGAGAGTTGACGTGACCTTGCAATCTTAACGAACTGAATGATGCATTTCTGGGTCATTCTGAATTAATCATCTGCACCATATCTGGGGAATTATAAAAATCATTGCGAGCTGCATCATTTTCAATTTTAGTTGTTTTGCCCATTTTTGCAAATAAATACAAATAAAACAAAATCGTAGAAGTTATTACACTTCAGGAATACTTTATGTGGAATTTTATTGTTGTGACTTCGTTTAACTGTCTTAACCACCGAAGAATAAATGTCTCCTGTTCTTTGTAAACACATTCCAAATGGACATTTGAATGAAAACTTTCAACAGTTTGAATCTACATTTTAATTTTAATTAATAGACCACTATATTGTGTGGTTTCAGTATTATCTGCATTACGTTTTATATAGTATACTTTAGTCGTTAAAGTAAATACGTTTCATTTTTTTTTTCACAATCTAGATTGAAAATTGTTTCTTGTTTTTCAACTTATCCCCATCTCTGAGGGGCACCTGAAGTTCAAAATTGGAATATCATTTAAAATGTATAAAACATTTGTCTCTATTTAAATTTTTTAATTTTCTAAAATAACTTAATAACTTGGTTACAGACAATTACATATCATATAAGATTTTTTTTAAATTAATTCTCGTTATAAAATTGATACAGAATCACTTAATGCCCTATTATCCCTTATGCATTTGACTGAATTCCATAATAGTAGTCAAATAATGCACATGCAAATTATAGGTGTCTGAGTTCATTCTTGATGGTAGTTGATTGAAGTGATCGTCCATACATTAGGTGTGGCATTTTCTTGCTTTTGTCTACATTGCGTATATTCGAGGCAGTTCTATATTTTGGAGTCATGTACGTCACCTGCATCATTCATTGCTGCTTTCCGGCGATTAATGGCGTCCATCAATTTCTTGCGCGTTCCCAATAGCATGTCGGTCTCCTTGAGGTCATCTTCGGTGAGGAGAAGCAATGTTTTCATATCGATCTTGTTACGATGCAGCGATGAAAGGCAGCTGCGCAAATCGTGAGCAACGAGGAACGTTTCCAATGCTGAATCGTCCACATAGTCGTCGTCGGTGTTGGTATAGTACCAGAAAGCTTGCGCCATGTGAATTTCGCCGTTTTCTTCAAGTCCAGGCGGAATGGACTGTATGGTGTCGGTCAAAGATTTGCCAGAGTTATCGATCTCCATGACTTTGAAATCGTCGTTGTTAGTATCGATGGTGTCATTCTCATTCTTGGATCCCATTCCACTATCCACAATTTGGGGAGGTGTACGTGGCGGTGTCACTCGGAAATCGCCGTTTTCGGGACTGTGAATCTTCTCGAGGTTGTTTTTTAATTTATTATACTCCTTTTTTGCCCTTTCAGCAACCTTTCTCCGCATCCGCTCATATTCCTTGATGCGGCTCTCCGCCTCCTTGACCGCCTTCTCTTTCAAGCTTAGGACGTTTTTTCTGTTCAATGAACTCTGCTTGCTTGCCTCCACGTCTAAAAAGCGCATGATATCTTTTTGGCCCTTCAATCCTGCCAGTTCTTTTGCAGTCATTTTCGAGTTGTCCAATGTCCAAAGGTTGACACCGTAATTGACTAGGTACGATACGCATTGAATGTGACCATTCCCGGCTGCCCAGTGAAGAGCCGAATTGCCAGTAAAGTCACATTTGTCCGGGTCGCCCCTGAAAAATGAAAAATTAAGCGTGAATAATCGATTAAGGCTAGCTAATGTTGAATTGAATTATATCATGAATTACTGATTTAAGCAAGAAATGTTCATGCGAGTTTAATTTGAAACTACCTTAGGCATCAGAAAACTCAAGTAACCGTTATCTGCGGCTAATTTAATAACTAGTAATGGAATCGGAGATTGTGCTGCTAATACATGTAGTAGAACATGTTTAATGTCTACTTGCAATCCGCTATTAAATGCCTGCCTGATTGTGCAAAAATCAGAATTCAGCGGTCTTAAGCCCTTAATTCCATTCTTAGGGTGATGTTGTAGTGACAAATAAGAAACTCGAAAATATTTCGTTTATCAAGAAATGTGAACAGTTTATTCTCCAGAATCCATATCAAAATATTATTGATGTGTTTACAATGCACTCAAATTTAAGTTTTAATTATTAAAATTTTCATCATAAAATTGTATACAATATTGTAAGTTACCCTCAGGGCTGATTTTCCCAATTTGCGAACAAGTCAATTTTTTTAATACTTGTATAGTAAAAATTAAAATATTAACATTATAGCAATAGTACCGTCTTGATCCCGATCGAAAAACGCGATAAACGAAAGTGAGTGGGAGTGATTCTTGCAGCATTATTGTGCATGACATCATCGAATGTTGATTCATTTATGCATTCTAATCATGAATGAGCTTACTATACAGACATGTTAGTTTCAATAGTCTTAGTTACCTTTGCTGGATACTACTAATATACACGTACCTACTGTATAGCTTTTGAAACACTTATTGATATTAGCCGACCATATTTGTTAGTGCAAGTACGCTCGTAGTACCCTATTGTACATCCAAATAATCCGATGATTTTACAGTATATTTACCAAGTTTTTAATGACACAAAATATAGGCAACTTATTTTATTTTACATATATTTAACAGATGAAAATAGTGTATATTTCTGCATTTTCAGATTAGTATTTGTCATTAAATATCCCATTTAATTATATCGGATCCTCTAATAAACCCGATAAATTCATTTTCTCTTACTGTAATTTACTGGTGTTATTTTCGAAACAAATCCGCTTCTACTAAATGCATTTTAGAGAATGCTAGATCCTTTGAACCTCGCACCCAAATATCCTTAATAATGTCAGTTTCGTAATAAATAATTGATACACTCAATGGCCGCGCTCTATTAAATGTATTAATATGATAATCAATTTACACGGGTTACGTGCCCAGTTGTATTGCATTTGTTGGTCATGACTTATTTTTTAAAGGAACCCTTAAATTTTCATAACCCGAGGATGTACTCCCCGATTTTTCGCAGAACCCTTGATGATGGTTCGCAGAAACCCAATTAGGAAAACACTTTGTTCATGAGTAAAGCTTGGTCCTCTATTGTATAACGTTTACATAAACTACTGAAATGTAGCATCCTCTTTGTTATTTGAGCTTGGCCTTCACAAACTGACGAAAGTCTAGGAATAGGAACTCAATTTGCCGTAAAAACAGGGACTGTCTGTTCACTAAAGCAGTTGATTTGTTATTTTTCGTCGTTAGCTTTTCTTCTATTCCTGACACTTCTACAGTCTAGAGTCGCTCACGTCACCCGCATCATGGAGTGCCGCCTTCCGACGTCCAATGGCTTCCATCATTTTCTTGCGAATTCCCATTGGCAAGTGAATATCCTTCAGGTCGTTTTCGGTGAGCAGAAGTAGGGCTTTTAGATCGACCTTTTCACGTTGCAGATACGGCAGACAGTTGATCAAATCGTGAGCGACGAGGAACGTTTCCAGAGCTGAGTCCTCCGCATCATCGTCCTCCCTGTTGCTTCGGTACCAAGGGCTGTTCGTGCCATTCATCCTTACCAGACTTCCGGCGCTCCCAATGCTGTCGGCTTGGCTGATTCCGCCAGGAGATCCGGGGTCGCTGTAGTCCTCGCCGTCTTTGCGTTGGTTGTGGACATCGGCAAAATTGGGAGGAATAGAGAGCAGATTCTCAGTCAAAGATTGGCGGAATGCTAGGTTACCCACGCCGGGCCTGGAGAACATGCTGGAGGTTTCGTTGAGGTAAGGCTCGTCTCCTCCGTCCGCGAAGATTGCATCCGCGCGTTTCCTGTTCCCATTCTGAACTCCGTTTTGGGTCTCGTATTTGGGTACGTATAAAATTTCTGAATCTCTTCTTAAACCGGTGAGGGAGCGAACGGAGTGTTTGCCCGCGTTGTCTGTCTCCCTGATTTTGAAATCTCCGTTGACGGTGCCGTCGATCTCCTTTTTCTTCTGGATTTTCTGCGCCACTCCTCCTTTGGGCGGCTTCTTGGAACCGGATCCGCTGGTGTTTACGATATCGGAAAACTTGGGCTGCTGATTGTAAATCACTTGAGAATCCCTGTGAAGACCGATTTTGGGTATGCTTATTGAGGGTCTCGCTACAGTAGGAAGTGGCTCGCCGTTTTCTCCACCGCTGTACCTTTTCTCAGTTTCCTTTTTGATTTTCTTGTCCTCTTTTTCAGCCTTCTGAGCGGCCTTCTTTTGCAACCGCTCGTACTCCTTTTTGCGTTTGTCCGCCGCCTTGATCGCCTTGTCTTTCAAGATCTGTACATTTTTCTTGTTCATTGAACTCTGTTTGGCGGCCTCGATGTCCAAAAAACGCAGGATATCCTTCTGACCTTTGAACCCCGCCAAGTCTTTGGCCGTCATGTCCGAGTTGTCGCGCGTCCAGAGGTTGACGCCAAAGTTGACCAAGAATGAAACGCAATTGATGTGGCCATTTCCGGCTGCCCAGTGGAGAGCTGAGTTGCCATAGTAGTCGCATTTGTCCGGATCGCCTCTGAAAAAGTGAAAATAAAGTCGGTAAGTAACCGACGTTTGAATTTCCGATTTGAAAATATTGATATAAACCTCAATTGCAAATTTCAGCTACCAATCACTTAAAAGAGTTAATGCATGAAACAAAAATAAACCTTCGAATTCAATACAGTACAGTGAAATGGGGCAAACGCTGGCCGCACCTATACATTTATATCTTAATTTCCATTACTCGGTATCAACATATTTATTTAAAAATTACACCAGCGAGTCTATAGTTGCAGTGAAACCCAGGGCAAATTTAATCGTTGATCACAAAACGCAAAATGCTGAAGTACATTACCAACTTTTTAAATTGAACCAGAGCAATTGATCTAAAAAGATCAGTTGTCAGGCTTGAATAAGTAATCATAAAAAGAAACTCGTGGCATTCTCAAACGCTGTGTACGTTTTTCCAAATGGTGTTGATATGAAATCATATTTCACGGTTAATTAAGACTTAATTGCCCGTATAGAAAACAAATAGCACGGTCAATTACCTGGCGCGAGCTTTTGCGGTTTTGCACTACTGGAATGAGGCGTGTAGTGATCAACGTGGGTCACAAGGGCAAATTGTAGTCTGGTAGGTCAACTGTTTCCGTTTCTTATAAAATAATTGCATTTTTTGTTTATCCATGGCCAGCCCATTGGTTGTTGTTATTATTACCTTTGTCAAACTATGAAAATTGAGAAATGTCGTCAAGCAATTTGTTATGAAATAAAAATGGCTTGGGAAAAAATGCAGCCTAGAAATTATCCTCGCACCACTAGTTTAAATGTAAAATTAGAAACTATACGAATTCGGTTTTATCTCAGAATTTATTTTTAAAAAATGTTAGTATACATATACAGTGTACATGTATATTAAAATGTAATAAATCTTTGCCAAACAAATGCAAAGAGTTCTCATTGTTAACAGATCAGACTCATGGACCTAGCTTTGTTATCTCTTGTTTTGCATCTTATCGTCGTCACCTTTCAACGTTGCTTTTAATTTAATCCTTTATTGAACTTTCTCGATGTACTGTATAATAATGACGATGATCAAAGGTAAATTATCATGTGACCAACTGTGCAGACAATGTTCACCCTTTGTTTGAAGGTTACATTGAAGCGGCTAGTCAAAATTGTATTAAGTCTGTGTAACTTTACTTTGTTATCCAGGTCGCATTAAATATATAGCAGGCTTATTCAAGTTGTATTCCAACAATAAACCCTTTTCAAAATTTCAAAGCCATCTTAATGATTTCTGTGTAACAGGATTTAACTGTACGGCTCTGAAAGTCTTAACTTTTGCTGCGCTTTGGGGAAATTCCAACAAAATGGCGTCTGGTGGAGTGTATAATTTCGTTACAAACAACAAAGTTAAATGTCGGGTACACATCGAACAGTTTCCCCGCCAGAAATTTGAAATTTTGAGCACAGCAGTCTAGTATAGAGCTTGTGCAAAATCCTTCTCCATTTATGACGCATTCTGCGCGACAAGTTATATGTATTTTGTAACAAACTTTCACATCAAAATCAAGATGGTTGCCTGGAACGCGTAGGGTACGTGACAACCACTCATTTCTTGTCCGAAAAACAGGAAGTGAGAATTATCGTTGTCCGTCTCTAGCTCTTTGGACGACCAATAATTGAAATTAATCCTATGCAAATTTCATAATTTGGGCGTTGTCACGTGATTTTTAATTATTTTTGTGGTTGTCTTTTTCAATTCAAGTTGACGATTTGATATCAAAGTCACTAGATACCGGCTTATTCTACAAGCAGCAAAAGGTCAATTGCGTCAATTTGAAACAATATTATCGCCCATCTTGTTTTTGCTCCGAATTAAGCGCGGTCATTAACTTTCAAAATCGAAATTTGCGTTTTAATAGCTAAATTATTAATGCGCAGTTCCTGCGGCCCTGTGCATTGTGAAAAATTGTTATCAACTGCAAATAAGCATGCTTCCTATGATTATTTTGTGATCCTTTTATTTGTAACAGTTAGTACAGCGTATCTGTTATCGCCGGCACTCCAAATCTTGATAAATTTCAATGAAATCGATTATCGAGAATTGAATTATCTCTGGATTTACTGATGGCCATATATAGTCTCGTAGCTAGAACCAATTCTTAGTGGAGAATTTTCGTTCCTGATTTGCTGAAAAATTTCTCGTTTGTCTTCCTTATGCGTATTTGGCGATATTTTATTTTTATTTTCAGGGTGTGTGTCAGAAATTTAGATATTCCAATTTAAAGCAATTTCTCACAGCGCTCGATCAGTAGTTACTAGTTATTAGTTAAATTTGATATCCGAATACATGTTTATTTATTAACAAAGCATGGTTTAGGAATATTTATCTCAATGCTTATCCCACTTTTGTGATAAAGCGAGGTAATGCCTCGTCATTACCCATGGGTTTTAAATAATTTCAAGATTTATCAGGTCCTGCTTATAATTGTTCAGTAAATGCAGATCTAGGGAATATGGGTGAGAGCACGTTGGCATTTATTCATGTGATTTGTTTACTTATTTTGAACCAGTGTCGCGTAGTGGTATTG
>JAQGAO010007383.1:0-11350 GCA_034697705.1 Ommatoiulus sabulosus
TTTGTAAGGGGTCCGTCAGATTGTTTAAATATTGCAAGTGGTCCATGATGATGAAAAGGTTAAGAAACCCTGTTCTACTGTATGTCGTGGATTTCCCCACTTTCGGTTTTTGTGATATATATGTCGTAAAATTCATTATCATATTTAAAAGCATCGTTCGATCATTTGACAAGCGTACCAGGCTTTTCATTTTCTCGCATGTACAGCACTAGTTGTCAGGTAAATGAATCTTATACTTACACGTACGTATGATTATATCAATCTTCGGATATCCACTACCATACAAATATTCGATTGAGAATATATGCCCGAATTCCTCAGCCTCCAATGTTTTCTTCGAAGAATTCTTATCGCGACACCATCTTCCGAACCTGTCTAAGGAATTCAGGAAGTGAATGAAATCGTGTTCAGCAAGTTTATTTATATATGTTCCACTATTTACTTCCAGTTCGTCAAACATGTGATGTGTCAGCGGCTCGGTCATCTAATTCGTCTGCACAGCCAATGCAGACGAATTGATTGAAAAGGGTATGTGAGACCATTTCGCTCAACTTCAAATTTTAAATTTTATGTCATATTAAAATTTCTAGGAAATATCACAGTATAAGGATACCTTGAAATTGGTCCGATATAAATGGTACATGTACTAGTTACTACATCTATCCAAATGCATGCACATTTTTTCCGCACTTACTTCTTAATTTTTTTTGTTGAAATTTCCATTAATTCTTGAAATATGGAAGGCCACACCACTGGCCACACCTAGATTTTTTTTAAAACAATGAAAAATAAACAATAACAATTTTCGAATCTGTGCACAGAGGAACAGAGGTTCCCACTAGTTTTCCAAGAGAATTGTTATCCATAAGCACACAAAAATAATACAAGTGAAATCCATGCCAATTGATAAATGGCTTTCTAATAATTCTGCATAACCAATTGAACAAATTTATGCAAAAAGTCAGGAAATTTTGACAAACTTTAAGATCATTATGCTATATTTTAGATCAAGTGTTTGAATTTAAAAAGTCGTGTTCATTTTTGTTTTTCTTGCCGAGTTTTTCTTTTTAATATCAATGTACATGCATGTACATGTAGATCCTTGAACTTCATCTAAATATCGTCTTGCAATCACAATATATATTTATATGAATATAAAAATATATTCTAATTTTATTCTTCCATTATTGAATTTAAAATATTTACTTTTTTTGCATTTAATTTTTGCACCAAGTTTTTTTTAATAAGCTGATGAAAACATTTAAAAAAAAAAAAAACCATCTGAATCAAACGACGAAGTGGAAAATAATTCTGCTTTAAACGCATTTAAAAATCGTTATATTTTAACATTGTGCGTGTATTCATTTTATATGTTGTTGGCTGTTTTACGTGCAGCTAAATTATTTGGTATTTTTTACCAAGCTCTATTTTCTCATTATCAACATGTGTGGATGACAAATGGTAGATTTATTCCCTTTTAAATGATGACACATGTGCCACGATAGTCTTTCCTAAAACAGTTTAATAAATAACAAAATATAACAAAAATACAACGATAAATAGAAAAATAACCTTCGACCTATTGGGGCTTTATACTTGTGTATATTACTAGGGTTCAGGGGTGACTCAGACTGCAAGTTGCACTTGTGAACTTCAGATGCCATATAAATAACTATTGAATGAGAGCTGGATGCCAAGAACTTTGCAACAACCTTTCAAAAGATGCTTGTACACAAGTGCTTTGAGCATCCAGCAAAATGGAATTAATGGTATAAATAAATGCATGCCGGTGATTAGGTATGGGATGTTCCGGGACGGAGTTAACGAACACTTGCGGGTTCAGGTGATTATGATATACGTGATTAATGAAATGAAGGTACATGGTCAAGGTGATGCGATTTGAAAAAAAAAATAGCTTTTGCAAATTTTTCAACAACGTACAATTTTTCTTAAAAATACATACTTTTAAAACGACATTTCAACACTACAATTTGTACATTCATACAAACACGCCCCAATAACAATTGGGATATTCTAAAAATAACCATTTTGAAGAAAAAAATTAAACGTTATTCTCAAAACGCTTTCCGGATGAAAAAAAGTACGATGCTTAAACAATTTCGCTAATTTTTGATAAGCTTTACCATAATCTCATCACATTTTCCCATTTGCGATAAAAAGGACTGGTTGCACAGGCCTTCATCATTGCTATTTATGGATTAAATGGCCTGGTACAATTAATTCCATAACTTTCATTAGTTTTGTTTTTCTCAAACCAATTTTAACCTCCCAATATCAATAACAAAGGCTCTTACAACTGCCATAAGCCACAAATGTGGTCAATGATCCATTATGCGATTAAACAAGATAAAGATTACCCATTACGCTGGGTTAGCCAGTAAGGATATCAATAACAAACTGGAAGTAAGCCCAATACATTTGCATAGACTGATAATATCAGAAAAACCTTTCTATCTTTCAAGTTTTTGTTCTCAAAACTTCTAAAAGTTTTTTTAAAAAAAAACCAGACTTTTAAAAATATTGGATTTGCATCATTGTATGACTAACTACATAGAAAGGCATGTATTCAATTCAAGGCTATTGAATCATATTTTACTACAATCCTCATAATATATAGGCATTCCTTTTGATCACATGAAGAGCATACAACTCCACATTTATCAACATGCAAAGAGAAACACGCGGTTTCTCTTGCCTCCTGGAAGAAAAAATTTGAAAGCTTAGGATCAAAGTTCTAGAAGAATGACTGCTTTTTTGAGATTATGGAATGATACACAGTTTCCTGTTGCAATCATGGCAGCTCCAGATTCTAGAAGAGTATTCCATACAACAATGGAGGATTCCTGGAGCATCTGGTAGAATTAACATAAATTTGCGATTTGGAAAAAGTTTGAAGCCATTCCCAAATAATAATAACAATTTTTTGTCATTTGGAAAAATTATGAAGATGATTCAGGGCTTTGGATAAATCACAAATCTTCAATACAAAATCTAGGGGGCTAGGACGGGTCACTTTCCACAAATCTGTCATGGGCTCTGCGACTGCCCCCAGTACTGAACTCCTCAACATCTTCATTGCCATTGAAGCCTTGCTCTTCAGGTGATGTCTTGAGTAATGCAGCTACCTCCCGGCTCTCATCACCTGGTACCTTGCGTGATTTGCCTTTGCGAGCACGGGGATTATGCATAGAGTCCAAGTATGCACTCTGCCATCGACTGAAGTTCTGTGGGAAAACGTTAATTTATCGAAAAGATTTGTTTTAGAAATCAGCTTTTGCATGTATTGTGCATGGTTGGCTCATGACGTTATTTACAAACACTAACCCATCAATGATGGGAAGAACAGCTAATATTTAAAAAAAAGCAATTTAATATACATATTTTCTTTCAATGTAACTATCTATAGTGTATCGTCTCACTTGGCTTCATTTAACCAATATTAGACTCAATTATAAATCCAACCCCAAATTTGGAAAAAAAAAGCTGTAAGTTTTAAAAACATTAATATGGTTTCGGAAAAAAAAATATTGATAAAATTGGCTTACTAATAAGAAACAAACTCCCAAAAGCATGATTTTGCTTGTTGCATTCAGGTCTATAGGAAATGAGATTTCTGTGCCATTGAACTGTTCATCTTGGGCTGTCAAGTAGCTCCATGAGATCTCCCCAACTTCAGCATCTCCTTCAGGCATCAAAATCTACACATGAAAGGAGAATGAGAATATTGAGTGAAAACTACAATCAAAAACATGAAAAATAAACCGAAATAAACTTTTTAGATCTATTTATATAAAGTTGTTGAAAAATAGGTACATTCAAGGATATTTCATAATTGATAACAGATGTTCAGCAATTTAAATTACTATTTAGAATTATTTCCATATAAATTTTTATTAAAAAAAATAATAATTTGAATACGTTCACTGGAAAAAAAGATTGGAATTGTAAGAAATTTTCTTGATATAGTCCATTGAAGTCACACTAACTTTAAATTCATAATCCCAGAAAAGAGGGCAGGTACAGATGCAGCTTCTTTGTACTAAAAACAGGCAAGCGCCAGCACGGTCCTCCAATATGTAATAGGTGTCGCTGTTATATGTCTTCTCAACATTTCCAATTACATGGCCAGAAGGCGTCGCCACTTCCAACCGGTATTTCTGGAAAAGAACCGGATAAATACCCATTTATCACCATGTTGATTATTCCCAATAACTTTCAATTTTTTTATTCAAAATGGTGAAGCTCCCAGAAAATCAAAGTCAAAGAAAAAACAACTCCAAATATGTTTCACCATAAAACTAAATCAAGACATGTTTAATCAATAGGCACTTTTAATTTGTTATAGACTTAATTTATTTGTGAATCAAAAGTTTATTTGTGTGAAACTAATATTTAGCACATACATGTATGTGCTAGTGTGATTTCTTGCTATTTCTTCCAAGCAGTAGTTCATGAATAAAAAACAATTTTATTTTATAAATTGTTGTCAGGACATTTTTAAGATAATTTAGCCGCAGCATGAAAATTCACAAAATAGTATTTCAGCTTTATGCAAAAACTGATTTTCAGGTAGTGAATCTCACCTTTTTGTTTCCAATTGTTAAATTGGTCTTTGGTTTAACAGGGTACAAGCGACGAAAATGGACGAAATCCTGTCCATTCGCATCCAAAATGCGCACTTTGAAGGAACTTTTCTGCGGACTTAGTATGCAATTGCTAATGGAGCAATCATCTGAGAAGAAATCAAATGGCATGAAACACTATAACGAACCATTGAAATTCAACCAAATTAAAAGCTTTTACCTTCAGCACCGAAAAATAATACTTCTTCGTGTCTGTTCAGCACTACAAATTTGTACTGCGTCGTTTTGTCCAACAAATTTGTACCTATACAACAACGCAGCAAAAAGATTAGTCTGATGCAAGCTCTTCAGCCAAATGATAAGTAATATCAGTCACAGGTAAGCCAAAAACTTGCCCATGAAACTTTCTGCCCAGTTTAATTTGCTTGTCGAAACCTCAAACAGTGCAAACTGATCCACATTTTGCAAATCATCAACTGCTAAGCTCCTCAGTAGAGAGTCGTTACTCGGATAGCTGAATCCTACATAACAAAAAAATTAAAAATTGAGACTTCAAACGATAAAAAATTATAATTTTCTTATAATTGTCTTTTTCGAACTGAAGTATGCATCAATTGAGCAATAAATACAAGCAACGATGCTAGGTTGTCTGAACCTACCTTCCCTAAAGGTAGATCTGGTGTCATCCTTGGATGACTCCTGCTCCTCAAAGGCAAGGTTTTCCTGGAAACTAGCACTTGGGTGTGTTCTGGACACATTAAGGGCTTGCGTATTGGGTTGCCATCGTGGTTCCTGGTCACGCCAAGTCACCCCCTTGCGCTGCTGTGGCTCAAAGCTAACATTCCCTGGTTGCCGCGGCGCCTCTCGCAAGGCATTTGATGTATTTTGGGCATGGTAGTCAGGACCGCGGAACCTCATTGGATCAAAGCTAACAGAGAGGCGTGGGTCAGGGTGTTGAAGACCCTCAAACTGGGCACTCCAGGTCCTGTTAACGTCATGAAGCCGATGCTCTGGCCTGGTCCTAGGGTTAAGAGGTGGCCTCCCAGAGAACGTGCGACTGGCAACGAGCTCAGCATTCCTGTGGTTATCCCAGTTTTCTTCTCCACGCTCATTCTCGTACCTGATGGGTCCCAGCTTAGGTTGTGGCACAACTTTGGGGGGCAATTCAGGAGGAGTTTCTACGTCAGGTTCAAATCTGCCGGTACGTACATTGTACCGATTGGTGACAGGTTCAGTTCCGGGTTTGCCAAAGCGAGGCACATATGCCCCGATGGGTTGATTTTGCTCCTGGTTGTCTGGAGGTTGCAAGGGCCCTGGTCTTGGAACCAGATTGGCAGAGGAATAAGATGTTGGATGCTCGGAGGACAATCCAGTGCGGAAATAATTCCGCCCAAACCGTGAGGAATCACGATGCGTAGGCGGTACCATAAGGAGGCGGTCCGCACTGAGTGACTGCCGCAAGCCCCCACCACCCAAACCTCCATGACGTCGAGGCGGGATCTCAATCTCGAGCCCATCAGCGAATGGAGTGTCCTGCGGCTGTGGTCGTGGTGGCGGTGGTTCACGAGGTCGCTCTCCACGGTAGCAGTAATAGCCTGCTGACTTCGCCACAAAATAGTCTGCTGGCAAGCTTGTGCTGAGTCTCTCTGCCTCACCACTGGGCCAGGGCCTGCGAGAGTCGGCATTGCGGCCAAAGAGTCGTCGGCGCTGCAGCTCACGGCTGCGCTCCCGCAGCATCTCAGCCATGTTGTAGTCCTCAGCCTCCTTGTTACGCACTAGATGATTGAAGAAGTAGCTTCCATCCACAAAATGCTCCTCCTCCGAGTCAGGAGCAGCTGCAGTGCCATCATGTTGAACATGAGGGGCGACAGGCATGTGAGATACTGATCGTGTGATCCTGGGGCGGTTATCAGGCACCTGTGGCACATTCACATGCTGAATGTTGCCTGTGACCTTGTCCAAGTGCGGCTCCTGGGCACTAAAGGTGACATGACGTGCCCTGGCAGGTTGGGTCACAAAACGGGGTGGTGCCATAGCGCCGCCCCTCTGCTGGCGTCCATGTTGGTCGGGGTGTGGCGGAAGACCAGGCTCGTATTGAGGTGGGGCCCTGGGGTGCCATGTGGGCTCATTTAGGCGAGGTCGAGAGAGGCTATTGGGCAACACGACTGCCTCGTCGGAATACATTTGCACCCCGATTCATCAGCCTGCTCTGAAGTGGCAACTCCCTGAAAGAATAATAAAATGTCTGTGAAATTCATTAAATATGGAGCTTCTTATTAATATAACTGCACAAGAAATATTTCCCTCACAGCACCAAAACATGTCACTTTAAAAACAAATTATCCTGGTGAATACTTGAAATTGCAGCATATGTTTAGCTTTTAATACATGTATATAAGTGAAAAAAAATAAAAATACAATCAATGTAATTTAAAATATCACACACTCAAGAAACACTGCAGAAATGACACTATACTGCACTTTGAAATGTAATTGTTAAAACTCTGCACAATGTTTCCGTACATTGCACTCTTACTAAAAACAGAATACAGTGCCCGAATATGATGCCATATTAAACGTTTTACTACAATTGCAGATGATTTTTGACATTATTAATGCTTCATTAATTACAGCCTAAATCCCCTTTAAACAGTGCAAAGACACTTATAACACGTAAAACTGTTCTTAAAGTAATACTGATTACTCTAGGAAACATAACTGTGACAAATTTGGGATCACAGTAGTCCAAATCATTGAAATCAATTTACCATGAAGTTTCCTTTCATAGGATATGATCTAATCAAAGATGGCAATGAAGATCGATGATCACCACGCGAAATGGAGGTGCCACACTAAAGATCAAAATTAAAAGTATGTCATTATATAGAGACAAAATTAAGCCAGCACTAGTATTAATTACATGCTCCCCTACTTAACCCCTTAGAGCTATTTGAGTGCCAAATCATACTTTGTTTACATTAGAAAGATCAACAAATCAAACTGCATATAAATCCGAAAAATGAATATTGTCACTTCAACCGTGAACCGAAACACTCCCTTGACGCACTGAATCACGCCTAGGGTGATTGCGGTATTATTTAATTCACCATTAGTGAGTAAAGAATTGGAACAAACTTTTAATAAGCCAAAAGTTTCACACTTACACAAGCTACGTAGAAACAAAACTAAATCCAAATTTGCGTCGGGGGAGCAATGCATTGTGGGATTGCATTCCTTAATGGCTGCCTTGAAAATAAAACTTTCTTTAAACTGAGCAAGCTCTTATATTTACTCTTAAAAGCAAAATTCCGTGCATTAAAACTGCCAAATTTCATTAGATCAACAAACGCGTGAAATTAAAAATTCATTTAGTTTTTAAACCTGGTGACGAGCTAACATCGGGACAAAAGCAGGGATCTTTCATGGGACAGCACTGCCGTATAATACATGGTGTTACAAAAATACTTGGAAGCTTGCTGACAGCCGACAGCTGACCTGACACCTGACTAAATGCGTAACATGATAACCTATGCATGCAACACAATTACATGTATATGGAACTACATCTGGTTTCTCATGCACGTTCTACTCCGAAAATCTGAAAAATATCGGTCAACACAAAGTTGACAAATTGGACATGTATTTCGATCAATGCATATTGCTTATTTGATTTGAAACATTAAATATTTTTAGCAACATTTTTTTCTGTAGATAACGAAGGGAAATAACATTTACGAATTACAGTAGCCTACAAACGTCATTTTAAATTCTAAAAACGCTAATTGCTATCTATAAATTTAATATTTTTAATTCTTAGTTATATCGAGAGAAAAAAAACATTTTATTTCGTATAGAATTCGTACATAGATAACTGACTCGTAGGAGATCCTGCAAAATAATGATCGAAATTTTAAAAGCAATTAATTACTTCTGAAATAATACTTACTTCGTAATAATAATTCTTCCACTATGTAGATCTGACACATTCCATGGAGTGAAGCATTTCGTGTTATTTATTTTAAAAAAAAAATTAAAATGCTACTAATTTTTAAGCCTGGTCGAAATGAAAGGTGGATTTTTTTTGTTCCTCCCCAAGCAAAAAACAATTTCAATTAAAACTAATTTATATCAGGAGTCGTTTCCGAAATTTCTAGCATTATATATAGTTTATTTGAAACTTTTGAAGCTGAATAGGCATTTGATTTGTATTTAAGTTACACCGGATTTTTAGCGGAATATTCCATAACGAAGATGCCAATTAAACTCCGTGCGAATTCAACATTAGCGTTTCGTTTATTACTAAAGACAAATATTAAAAAACATCGAATTGAACGTACCTGATCTGCGATTTTGCCACCTGATCGTTTGATGGTCGAATGCTTGCTGCTTGTCTGTCAAAGGCAAGAGGGGTGCAATGCCTGCAGACTTGCATTGCGAGCGTGGTTACTGATGCAGAAATCCTGGAAACGAGATCCAAAAGTGGTCTTCCTAAACGCGAGGAACAAAATGAAACAATCGCAATATTTGCATGCCGATTTATGTAGCTGAATAGCGAAATTTGGAAAACGCGGATGCAGGGGAGGTACACGACAGGAAGTTGCGTCCTACGACTCCCAATCCCGAACAATCTTTCGGACCGTCCAGCATGAAACTCGAATCTTGGAGAAATTTTTTTAACGTGGTTTGACAAATCGCAACGGGTAAAATGTTGCTTTTACACTAATAAGTATGATCACGTGGCAGCAATTCAGTTGCTTGTTCCATGGGAATTTACGCTGTGCGAATTTTTCAATTTTATCATTTATTGCAAGTACGGAATATTTTATCTTAGCGTGCTCAAACATTTTCTTTCGAGTGTCAAGATATGATAATAAAAAGTTAATAAAAAATTAACTCAGGAAATCTTAATCATGGAAATTAATCATATCTTGACACTCGAAAGAAAATGTTTGGGCACGCTAAAATATTCCGTACTTGCAACCTGTTTTGAATAAACAATTTCTCTAAAATGTGCTGGAATAAATCTTATTTTTCTTCTTTTGCAGGTGTCTTTGATGGCTGGATTTTGAAGAGGATTCGCGCAACTTCTTCTCCAATGATTCAAGCAGGAATAAGGTAAATAGGTAATTATAACTTTTTATTTCAAAAGCTTCAAAGTTTAACACTTAAATAGAATAATTTCCAAACTATTGCAAAATATAAGAAAAGTAAAATTAATCGTTGACTGAGTGGTCGACAAGTCGTGATATCAAACCTGAGCTATTTCATACTTATTTTATCCAGACGCTGCATCAGAGTGAGTTCGATATTTCCTGCAGTCGAGTGTGGAAGAATTTAGAAGAAACATTAAGTTATAAGAAATCATCACCCAGATCCATATCTGGATGGGGATGGACAGACGTTGTATGACTCAGGTGGAATTCACGTGCATCAATCAATCAATAGAAGATCAACAATTATATCGCAATTTTTGTTTTGTTGCAGGTCCAGGTGGGATAATCACCAATATACATTTCTATGTGGTGGATGTGGAATTTGGATGTTAGCTTGGTGATACGTCAACAAATCACCCCCTCCTCAATGTGTGATGGCCGAAATGGGAAGGATTTAACAAATTTCCCCAAATTAAAATTGAGGTAGTAATGGTAATTAATATGTATTATGTATTAATGAATGTTATGACAGAAATAAAATGAGCTAAAGATTAAATCAAACGCATGAATAAAGTTTCAGTGGCTTACAATGAACTATAACGCGCCAATGACATGTAAAATAAAAGTGTGAATGATGTTTAAATTGAAAGAAAACTACAGTCCTACTCGAAGAAATGATACGGAAAACGCCACCAAACATTCCTTGATCATGGATGTCGTCATACCCTTGAAGATCTGAGAAGTGAGCTTCCACAGGGACCAGGTTGGCAAGGTAGGCGTCATCGTTGAATTAGGGGAAATTTGCACTTTCTTCAGGATGGAAAATGAAGTTGAAGACCGAGAAAACATGCTTGAAATATCCAAAGGAGGTAGATTCGCGAAAATATGTCATAACGTAATTTGCAAAACAACGTATTTTTGCGAACAATGAATAACAATTATTAAACAGGGTTCCCCCAGAAATTTCATTTTCAACTTCCCTGACTTTTCGAGGTTTTAAAAAAATTTCCCCGACCAATCATAATGTAAAAAATTGACATTTTCCAAAATCGACGCAGTAAAACATTTTTCAAAATTTACCAATGAACTTTTGAAAATTAAAATAGAAAAATTTAATGGACAGCAGAACGGTATAAGTGAAAAAACTGCAAGAAGTGAGTTTAGTGCAGGATCCCAACACTGAGGGGGCACATTTTAAGTATCAGAACGATACAAGTGACGTGTGAAACTAAATATGTATGAAATTTTTAAGCTGTCAGTTGTTTATTTCAGTTTCATAGAGTGTAATGGTAATTAAAATTTTAAGTGTAATTATCTTTCTGCTTTTCACGCATTCAATTAAAAAAATTAAAAAACAAATTTGCATGAATAAATTTTGAAAATTTGACAATTTTGTTTTCGGAAAATGTAGAAAGTATTGCAAATTTGTACTTGGAAAACGTGGACAATTTTGCAATCTTGTCCTCGAGAAACGTGGACAACTGTTGCAAAATTTGCAAATTTGTACTGGGAAAATGTAAACATGTTTCCAAATGGGCCCTGACTACGTTGAATTTCCCTGACTTTTTCAAAAAAGTCATTCTGCCCTGACTT
>JAQGAO010007384.1:0-11350 GCA_034697705.1 Ommatoiulus sabulosus
GTATTGAACGGGTACAGAAACGTACACCTGGTGTGCACCGGTGCACACCGGTGTGCCCAGTCGAATTCGCCATAAGTTTCAATATTGATTTACACTGAAAAAATTCGCCAAATCCTCGTATAATTAAAAGCAAAGACAAAACTAAAAGTATAGCTAGCCAAGGAAGCAACAAACTCGATTGTGCATTGCCATCATGCGTGGAAAATAAAACAGGACATAAAACGTCCACAATTTTGGGATTCTTCACACGGAAGAAATATCTATGCAAATGAGAAGCTGCTGATATGAAATTAATGCGCGATATTGAAAGTTAATGCAAAAAAGGCCCCTATACCCGGACCACGTAATCAATTCGGGAAACAAAAAAAAAACCTGGCCTATTTACATATAGGGTCTTCTGATACTGTCATCGTTTGGGCGCAAAAAATAATCATTAAAGCCAATTCCGGTTTTGGAAAAAGCTCCGTATTTATTGTCGAAAAGCTCATTACAGTCGAAGCATGCTCGAATCTAATGTCTATAATCCTATCCACCCCTTCCTTAATTTGCATATGCATGAATTGATTACGATCGCGGTTATATACAGCCAGAATTGGGGTCAAAATGTCCAGTTATTTGCAAATAATTGTAAAAGAAATTCATTCGTTTAAAAACTTCTCCTAGGAATCAAAATTATAAAGTTATAAATATTTCAATTATTCAAATCATTAATGAACATGTACATTACATGTACGTTAATATATTCTTTTAGTACACAGATCGAAACGTTCGTTTGGTAAACAAATACTTTAACTTCACTCGTAATAGGCTCGATCATCCGGTGGCACATTATCCAGGTTGTTTTTATATACAGAACTTGTAAATCAGCAACCAAAATAACGGTTTAACTTGAATTTTTTTTTCCCAAAGAATCGTTAAAATGTTTCCACAAATTAAATCGGATACAAGGGTGTCTAAGGTTTAAAAAAACGGAGGCAATATTTCCAAAAATGAATTCAAATTCTTTTTCCAGTAAAATAGAAGTTTCAAAAAACAGGTTTAATCTATCCAAAGAAACAATAGTTCTAATCTACATGTACATGTATCTATAACATTACACGTACATGTACATGTATATAACGTCCAGATAAAGATTCCATTTGTTAAAAAATCTGCATAGTGTTTCCAAAAATTAGGAAAAATTATTCCAAACACTACATTTACATGTACTGTATCTACAGTACATTATTTTAAAGGTAAAAGGATTTTTCCGAGATGATGCTTAATCTTTCTAAATAAGGATAAAATTTCTCCACAAAATATTCGTGTTATTCCAGTGTGAAAAAACTGCGAACAAATCTCATCAATTTCAATCAGCTATTTCAAGCAAATTGTAATTAGTTTTTCCACAAGATTTAATATTAAGTTCATTTACTTTAATGCATATACTAAACAGTATACATGTAATGTACATACTGTACATTTATTTTATCATTCCCCCCTCCCTCTCGTATTTACAATTCGGCTAGAGTTTCGATTATCCGCGAATCGAGCTCTCCGGATAATCGAAATTAACATTTCTCCTACGATCCCATGCATTAATTTTAACCCATCTTTACACATCAGTGTATCGAGCAAAGACTTCCATTCGCTCTATACCTCATCATTGGTCGTACTCACATTTTTCTCAAAAAGTTATTCGTAAATTTCCCGAGAGTTCGACAGGTGTATAAACACGCGATAATCGGCCCTTAATATTTTCTGACAAACAACTTTGACAAACGGGGAAAAAGCAGAATTGCGAATTGGATTTTGACGGGAGCTAGCGTTTCAAACGCCAAATTCGTAATAGGCGAAAATGTTCGCCTGGCTGACCCCGGCCGCTTGATGGACACCTATATTTGTTTTCAATATTTCACGCGGTGCGGCGATCTTGAGTGAGCTTCAAATGCTAAACTGGGAGTTTGATAGGAAAATCAGCCATCTCGAGGATGAAAAAGCTGACGGCTGGAGAGTTAAGCTTTCACTCGGCATTTTTCAAAAAAAAAAAAAAAGTTTTGTTTGTGGGTGGTGTTGCATTAAGGTTTTTGCCTCGGACGGACGGATGATGGTTGGTTGGTTGGTTGGTTGGTGCAACGGGCTTTTTTCCCTTCTGTTCTTAATGTATCAAAGTGGACACGCTTCGGTAATGTATGGCATGACAAGCCGAGTGCTCGCCAATTTCACTCGAGGATTGAAAACACCTGTCAAACATTGGCCATTGTTGGATGGCTGTTTAGGCAATTTCTATATTGGATGTAGCCGCAAATATGCGGATAATACGGATAGATATCCTCGCCAAAAGCACGAGTAATAACATCCGTATAAGAGACGTTGGTCTAACTTGTCTTCTTCTTCTTCTTCTTAGCCAGGGCCCCGATCAAGACTTTAAAATTGATTGATATCGCGTGTCACTTCTGGAAAATATCAAACTTCAGTCCGATGGATTTCTCGCTGCCTGCATGCAAAACTTTCATTCATTTCGTGGCTGCTGCTTTTTTTTTTCTTGGTCTGAATAAAAGTCACATTTAGTGGACGAAAACGAAGGAAGAAAGGAGAAAAACGATGCCAGTTATTGTCAATTTCTGCAAATGTTTGCCGAGTTTCCGCTCCGATGCAATGCTGCAAACTAGATTACCAAATTTCAATAATAGGTAAAAGAGCTGAGAAGCGATGGACGAATAAAAGATGGGATAAAAAAAAACACCCTGAAAATAAAATTGATGCGTTTCGTCCAAATGGCATTCGGGGTATACCGAAAAGGACAAATCCCCGAATAATTCGGAGACACATCCGGTTTTATACCCCCTAAAGGACATTTGAGCCGATGTTAAAACTTACGCGCAAACATTGGCAATGTGTCAAGCTAAATGCGATTCGTAAACGTCCGTCAAAACGGCTGTATACATTTCCGACATTGAAGTAAGAAATGCGACGAATTTAACCGAATAATCGACATCGAAATTTGTAATTCCACTCGGGGCCAATTTTTCATGATAAACGTTGATGCGTCTTAAGCAAAAATTTCATTTCAGTAATAATAGCAACGTATTTCTAACATTATTCTCAATACGTTTTACAAATTCACATTTTACTAACAACAACAACAACAACAACAAGACAATGTGACCACGGGCCTGTTTAGAAAGTCGATTGGAGTAGAGAGTTGACCTCTTTTGCATCTCGTTGAACACGATTTCTATCCCATTTCGGAAATTAGAAACGAGTCAACTTTTGGCCTTGTAAAGAATCAACTTTCGATCGGACAACGAGTCAACTTTCGATCAGACAACGAGTCAACTTTCGATCGGACAAGAGTCAACTTTCGATCGGACAAAGAGTCAACTTTTGATCGGAGAACGAGTCAACTTAATTACGATCGGACAAGAGTCAACTTTCGATAGGACAAGAGTCAACTTTCGATAGGACATGAGTCAACTTTCGATCAGGACAAGAGTCAACTTTCGATCGGAGAACTAGTCAACTTAATTACGATCGGACAAGGGTCAACTTTCGATAGGACAAGAGTCAACTTTCGATCGGACAAAGAGTCAACTTTCGATCGGAGAACGAGTCAACTTAATTACGATCGGACAAGAGTCAACTTTCGATCAGGACAAGAGTCAACTTTCGATCAGGTCAAGAGTCTACTTTCGATCGGACAAAGAGTCAACTTTCGATAGGACAAGAGTCAACTTTCGATCAGGACAAGAGTCAACTTTCGATCAGGACAAGAGTCAACTTAATTTTGATCGGAGAAAGTCAACTTTCGATCGGACAAAGAGTCAACTTTCGATAGGACAAAGAGTCAACTTTCGATAGGACAAAGTGTCAACTTTCGATAGGACAAGAGTCAACTTTCGATCGGAGAAGATTCAACTTTCGATCAGAGTAGAATCAACTTTTGATTTCATAAGTCAAAAGTTTAATCTCAAAAAAAGTCAACGTTTTATTCCAGAACTTTCGGAGTTCGACGATTCAACATTTGATTAGAAGAAAAAAAATGTCAAGAAATCATGAAAAATGCATGGAAATTTAAAATTGGTCAGTCATCTCGCTGCTCACATTCCCGCATGAAGATTCATTTATCCGATCCATAGTGGTCGAAATTAAAAATGTCATAAATGCACATTTGTGCAGTTAGCAAGCATGAGTAGCGTTGATGTGGGTGGTATAAACATAGGCGAGTTGCGCTGGTGGTTTCACGTTTAGCAATAGTGAAAATTCAATCATTTCTGCGTAATAGATGCTGAGCCCCCCACGTATAGCGAAATTGATCCAGGGATGGAAAGCGAGGTGGGTTAAGCCCCTGGGCGGGGTTTCGGGGAGACGATATTTGAAATATCCATTCGCTCCAGCCTAATGGGTTCCTGTCTTAGGACGACCAAACACGATCGTATTGAAAGTTTCAATTTTGTTCGGCTGAATGGCCATTTAGCGAACAGATACAATGGCTTCTGAGGCTCGGATCTTCGGAGAAAATGAGGGATGCTCTCGGATTATATTAGCCAAAAAGGGTGACGAAAATAGTCACCCAAATGAACGAAAACATTCAATTTCAACCAGCTTTTGTCATTTCAAAGCTTCCATTTATAATGTTATTTTTAAGACTCGGCGAATGAGATATAATCAACGTGGAATAGAAACGCCTTCCCATCCCACTTTAATTTCCTAAGATAAACAAATGTCGATCAGTTTTCCATAAAATTTTCAAACTCACTCAGCCCGCCAGGCATTAATGAAATATCAACAAATTGTAGACAGGGTAACCCCAGAAAAATCATTTTCAATTTCCCTGATTTTTCAAGGTTTTGAAACTAATTTCTCTGATCAATGTCAATGTAAAAGATTGACATTTTGCAAAATCGACACTGGAAAATATTTTGAAAAATTCACTAACGACAATTTTGAAAACTAACGTAGAAAAAAAACGTGGAAAATTTTGGAAATTTGCACTCGGAAAACGTGGAAAATTAGCAAATTTGTAATCGGAAAACCTAGGGAATTTTGCAAATTTGTACACGGAAAACGTGGAAAATTGTGCAAATTTGTACTCTGAAAACCTAGAGAATTTTGCGAATTTTTACACAGAACACGTGGAACATTTTAACAAATTTGTTCTCGGAAAATGGGGAAAATTTTGCAAATTTGTTCTCGGATAATGGGGAGAATTTTGCAAATTTGTACACAGAAAATAAGGAAAATTTTGAAAATTTGTACACGGAAAACGTGGAAAATTTTGAAATTTTGTACTCTGAAAATGTGTAAAATTTTGAAAATTTGAACTAGGAAAATGTGGAGAATTTTGCAAATTTGTATTCGAAAAACCTAGAGAATTTTGCAAATTTATAGACAGAAAACGTGGAAAATTTTGCAAATTTGCCTTCGCAAAATGTGGAAAAATTTGCAAATTTGTTTTTGGAAAATTTTGAAAATTTGTACTCAGATAATGGGTCCTGAGCTAATCATGTAGAAGTATTCATTTTGAAACGCCATGACTGCGTTGAATTTCCCTGACCTTTACGAAATAAGCCATTTTTCCCTGACTTCTCCAGACATTTTCAAGTTCCCTAACTTTTCCAGGTTTTCCAGGTCTGGGGGAACCCTGGCATACATCGGAAATAAGCCATATACTGTACGCTGAAGGACCCGCGAGAAAATTTGGGGATTTTGATGGTGAAAAAATTGCTAAAATCAAAATGAGAAGTTGCGTTAATTTCAAGGAAACAATTCTGAGAATCTCGCGGTGAAAAATTAATTCGCAACATATTTCTGGGGTCATGTTGCTTCGCCTCTTTCGGGACTAATGGCGTGTTTGGGTTCGTTTCACTACGGGACCACCCCTATTTTCAGAGGGTTCACCGGTTCCCCATCTATCAACTCCTTAACAGATGACCCTTTGATGAGGTGGGTTCGAAACCCGTTCTCGCATTCAAAGCGAACACGGGGGTCACAATGCGCGTGGAGACATTTAGGGGGTAAAAGAGCGGCTCACTTTTGGGCACGGGTCACCTGGGGCCCACAACACGATGCCCCTTCGGGTTATTATTCATTCGGCGTAGGGGCATGGAACGGAAACCGCATCCGAGAGTAACTATCTCGAATTTTGCACACCGAAGAATGGGTTATTACCCATGGCCAACAATTGATCTTTGACCTCCGAGCCTCGTGGCAGGCGCACTTTCACCCGCTAGGTGGCGTTGGCATCGATGCGAGGAGGAAATGGATTTTACGGGGTGATGTCCTCCTGTTTAATCTTAAGAGGGTGCCCTAATGGAACATTTTTGAAGTTAGTTTTAGGAATAAAATTGAACATTTTCGATGTTATTTTTGTTTTTTATTGGTACCGAAAGAAAAAATTTAGCTCATTGTGATTAATCGTGAAATTAAGTACAAGACGCTTCATAGGACACGTTGTTCTCAAATGATGAACTCGCATCATTTGATGGCCATTCCAAAAGGACGTCCTCAAAATTTATCCAAAATTGGACACCCCCTGTCCACATTGTGTCCGGTCAGTCAGGACCCCTCCTCATCCCATTCGGACGTACGAAACTTAAAAAAAATTGTACTTGTAAAATGTTGAAAGTTTTACAAATTTGTACTCGGAATCTGTTGGAAATTTTGCAAATTCCTCCTCGGAACCTGATGAAAATTTTACAAATCTGTACCAGAAAACGGTTACAAATGTTGAAGATTTGTACTTGAGAAAACGTGGAAAAATTTGCAAAGTTGATCTCGAAAAAATTTGTAAAGTTGATCTCGGAAAAGGTTGAAAATTTATGCTCGAGAAAAATGAAAATTTTGCAAATGGACCCTAATAGAGGTTTTAAGTTATCTGACTTTTCCAGGTTTTCCAGGACTGGAGGAACCCTGTTTACTGATTTTTGCAATTTATAACCCATCTATGCGATTATAAGTTCAATTTCCCTTTTACTTTGGGAACTGATTTTATTTGGCATTTTTTTTCTTCAAGTGGACGTCCGAGTTGGTCATGTACATGACGTGACAGTCATCTACCAATAACAACAATGCGAATCCTTCGTCGCCATTTTGTCAAATTTAATAACTCCGGTTAAAAAGGACTTGTTTCAACGCGATTTTTATCCACTTTATTTTTTATTTTCGGAGGTCTTAAGATTTCTGAAATTTACAATTTCTTCTCGTTATTTTTTTTCCTTTTTCCCTTTCGCCTTTTATCGTGAATATGAGCACGAAATACGAAAGCGTTTCGGCGTTTTCAATTAGGTATTACCCAGTCGGGAAATAAAAGGCTACGTAGCAATTGCTCGCAAAGGCTTTATGAAGTTTTACTTTTTTTTTTCTTTACAAATGAGTCCCATAAAAGCGTTACAAAATATATATAGGAAGCATTTCGATCGAAAATAAGTCCAAAGTGTGAAAGTCAAATCAGTATGGGAGGAGGGAAAAATAGGCAGAGGCAAAAATATGTAATAAGATTCTAGCCAGCCAGGGAGTAACAGCGAGAATATATTATTATTATTATTAAACTCGGATAGTGTTGTCTTCGCAATAATATTTCTGGCTTTTGGGTGCATGGAGAGCTATAGGAAGGGGGGATGTAATCAAGATTGGGGGATATCGTAAAGGCATGGCTCGTGCCAATTGAGGAGAAATTTTTGCAGTCTTCAGAGGCCCAGATTGGTGGTGGCCAACGTGTCGCTGCTGCTACAGCGCTGTTTGTGTGCATTGAAATAATAAATATATTTTATTGCCTCGGTCAAATTTTTCCATAACGAAGCCATTACTTTGACAATGGCAAGTTTTAGAAAAGCTCACGGACAGAGACCAGCTGACCGTAAAAATGGGAACTGGATGCCATTTTATGTTTTTCAAGTATTAGATTCACAATCCTCTGAAGTTGGATGGAGTATTGAGTATAAGGGTGGAAAAAGGAGGAAAAGGAGGAGGCTTTAGAAAAACGAGAAGAAAAATAATAGGAAAAGCGAAAAGAGATAGGAAAAATGAGAAAATTTACTGGACTCTCATAAATTACGGCCATCGCGCGCATGAAATTCGTTCGTGTGTCCAGCGTGTGTCTATGAGATGGTTTGGGAATACTAATTTCAACTTTTTTTTTCTTTTTTTTTGCTGCATGCCCAGAAATTGAGTATCCTGAAATGCTGCTGCCTGACAAACCTGATCAGTTAAGGGCACTTCATAAAACAACGTCCGAGTGCGTTTTATGATTTTCGGTTGTCCATCCTTGTCCAATGCAAGGATGACGTATCGAAAAAACCCAATTTAATATATTTTTCGATATTGAGTGTTACCGGCTGTCATTAAAAAGGGCGAATTCATAATTCACATATACATGTATTTCAACCAGATGCTTTCGACAAAACTTACAAAACTATCTCTTACTTTAAAAAAAACCGAATAATTGAAAATTAAATATGACGACGAGGCGACTTCGATGGTTTCGTATATTATCTTAATTGTGCGAACATTTATCAAATTTAGATAATGCGTTAAAAAAAAACGTAAAAATATCGATCATACATGGTCCCATAAATGACGAATGTACTTACAGAATAAATACCAGGGTTCCCCCAGAAATTTCATTTTTAACTTCCCTTACTTTTCCAAGTTTTAAAAAAAATTTCCCTGACCAACGACATTGTGAACAACTGACCTATTTTGCCAACTCGACACTGGAAAATATTTTTTAAAATTGACTAACGACAATTTTGAAAACTAACAGAAATTTTAAAAAAAAATTGTATTCGGAAATTGTTTTAAAATGTTGAAAATTTTTGCTGGGAAAACGTGGAAAATTTGAAAATTTGTCGTCGGAAAACGTGGAAAAGTTTGCACATTTTTAAACGGAAACGTGGAAAAATTTTCACATTTGTACACGTAAAACGTGGAAAATTTGTTCTCGGAAAATGTGCAAAATTTTGCAAATTCGTACTCAGGAAATGAGCCCTGAGCTAACCATGTAGAAGTATTAATATTGGATCACCATGACTGCGTTAAATATCCCTGACTTTTCCGGACATTTTCAAATTCCCTGATTTTTCCTGGTTCCCAGATCTGGGGGAACCCTGAATACAGTTTGGCATGAAATTCCAGATGTTTTGCAGATATCATAATGACTATCGAGTCAACGAGTCAAATGAATTTTAGCTAGAAATACAGTAGTAAAATATTTGGGTAAAATTGAGCATTTATTTGGTTAAAAACAAGCGAATATTGTCCAAACTAGGTGCACAATTCCTATATTGTGGACGCAGTTTATGATTTTCCCTTAGAGAAACGTTTATTGCATTTACACGTTCGTCGTTTTGCGAGTCGAGAATTTCATATCAGTTTTAATATTTTGGCGTACGACATAAAGGGACAGAGAAATAAAGAAAGAAAAAGGACATTAATAAACGGAATCCCAGCTTTAGAAATAAAGATGAAAATATAAAAATCATGCCAAATGTTTATACATCCTACATGTACGTGTATATAAAAACCCTGAATAAAATCCAAGTATGGCTGCCTCGATTTAGTATTATTGCACGCTTTGGCGCGATGTTCGTAGATTCGAGGGAAATTATTGAGGGAAATTGCTTTCCTTCCACCACTTGACCAGTGACCAAAGGATAAAAGCGGATTTAGGACGAACGGAAATGACCGGTGCCCTACTTAAGGATAAACTTATTGGACAGTGTAGACGAAAGATAATTTGAAAAAAGTCGAGCATCAGCCTTGTTTAAAGAAAAGTCGAAATTGGCGCGCTTTTACATTTTGACCGAGTTCGTGGATTTGAAGCAATTGATGAGGTTAAAGGACATCGAAATCTACTAATAAAATGGCGCCTTCATTTTGCCCAAGATTTGTTTTGGGAACGGTTTATTGTATCGTGACTGGTTGTAAACACAACTTTTAATATAATTTTCGATAGTTACGCTTTGGAAACAAGTTATAATAATATAGGCGAAGCCAACATCTTGTTATTAGTGCACTACAGCGGTTTAAATCATACAATTAACAGTATGTTGAGCATATTCTATCACAGATGGCGCTAGATACTATCAGGGGAAAATCCACGGTTCTCCCACGTCTAAATAAAAATACCTTGTGATACATTTAAAATGCATTTTTTTTAATGCAAAATAGATTTACAATGTATTTACAATAATATGTTTTTTTAAAAATTCATTAAATTTACATTTGTTTATATGTTTTGTAACAAATATTTTTGGATGTTCCAATCTATACATATTTTGAATAACTTTTAAAATACATTTTTAACCTAAAAATACATTTCTGTTATTTTTAAAAATGTAGGCCTACATGTATTTTAAAATACATTTATTATTACAATAATACATTTCTAAAAATATATTTCTAAAGCTTTTTTTTTCGATGTGGGCTGACACTGAAACAGCACAAAAATCGAGACTATTTTCGTAGAAAACCTTGTTGCTGAAGACGCTAGGAATTTGGCAAAATTCCCCCATAATGCCATCCCCAATATTGTTTATTTCACATTCGACGTTCCGGCACTAGGCTTTCATCAGGAGATAAAACACGTGATTGCACGATTACTAAAGACAAAATGGTGTAACGTACATTATAACATTACAGATTATTATAAAAGCGAGGAAGCATCTTTCTACAGGCGGTTACAACTAAATGTGAACTTGTGAAATAACGTGAAAACGCCGAGTATAGTATGTAAAAAACTTGATAATGGCCTTACAAGATTCACCTCGAATTACATCCAATAAATTACGCATGAATATACAGCAAACAAAATTTAGATCATGCTTGATTTTGCGGTAGAATGCTGTACCAATGTCAACATAGATGACGCTGAAATTGTGACAGAGATCACACACTTCTAAATCAACAAGAATGTCTCTAAGATTTTCATAGAAACCACTTATAGCAGAGGCATATTGTAAGAATTAGAAATTCAAAGTGTTCGACCTACTGTAAGGATGACCCCGGTTATAACTAATCCACTAAGAGGCCATTCAACAAATACGTCCTCAAAATTTGCCCAAAATTGCTCCCCTACCTCGTCCGCTTTGTGTCCGGTCAATCAGCATCCTCACATCCCCCCTCCCTCCCTCCCCCCATTCGGACGTCCGAAACTTAAAAAAAATTGTATTCGGAAAATATCAAAAGTTTTGCACATTTGTACTGAGAAAATTTGAAAGTTTGCGAATGGAACCTGAGCTTTTCAATTCTGACTTTTCCAGGTTTTCCAGGACTGGAGGTACCCTGTTAACTGACTTTTGCAATTTATAACACATTTTTTGTGTTAAAACTCGGACGTCCGTGTTGGTCATACCCCCCCCCCCCCTCTGTC
>JAQGAO010007385.1:0-11349 GCA_034697705.1 Ommatoiulus sabulosus
CGAACGGAACGGGTGCAGAAACGTGCACCCGGTGCACGCCGGTGTGCACTTTTTGGGTGAGTCGAATTCGCCATAATGCTGCGAACCGTACCGCTCTCCGACTCGATTATTTTGGCGCGCACTTCAAAAAGTCCTGGAATTTTCTGATCGGATCTCGTTTAAGGTCTAGTCTAGAACATTGAGATTATGGCAGTGGGTGTAGATTAATGTACCTGTAGGTGGTGCTTACGTCGCTTGATGCGCTGTCTCATTTTTCATAAAGTTTTGTGACATTTTTTGGAACTTTTTCTTCGTGTGTTTTGTGCGTGCTATTTGCAGAGTTGAGTGATCAAATATATAGGTTAGAAGATATGATTTTTTTTCCGGAATTATTGCAACATTTTATCAGCGTTTCTCAAAAATTGAACAATCCAAGATGGCGGCGCCGCTAATTCCCATAATGAGCGTTGGTGTTTGTACATGAATATGGTTTTAGAGACTCGCATGCCGTAATTGAGATAAACATTGTTTGGCATTGATACAAAATTGACCTAAAAATAATACCCATATGCATCATGCATACTATTAATCTCAATTTATGCGAAATTATGTCAAGGGCTCTGCCATAATTGGATGAGACCATCAACGGCGATGCTACAGTACATGGTAGCATTGTTAGTCAACTCATTCCACATTGGCATAGAACTACGATAAAGCAAGTGCGTTTTGAACGAAATTTCACTTATCTGGAAAAGTAATATGCATTTAGTCTAATTAACGTTTATTGCCTTCACTCACGTGCGTGCAATATTTAAATTTATAGAAAGTGCGAGGGCTTATTAGATTGAGCTGAACGGTGGCGCCCTCTAACGTCTCTTGAAGAAGCGCAGTTAATTAAAGCTGGACGGATCATTTTGATAAAAATAAACTCTCGAAATTAATCAGCAGCAGGCATTCAGTGTTTACAACTTTACATCCTCATAAATCCTGAATTTAATCTAATCTTATTTGTAGATAAAATTGAAAATCTCAAGTATGTACCGACGAACGTTGGACGTGACCAAGTGAATTTTGAATGGAATAGTTTTCAGTGAATTTTGAAAATTATACGAAACAAAATACTGCAATTCAATCAGGGTTCTCCCAGATCTGGAAAATCTAGAAAAGTCAGGGAATTTGAAAATGTCAGGGTCAGGGTAATTCAACGTGTTAATGTTGTCACAATCCAAAATGAATGCTTCCACGTAGTTAGCTCAGGGCTCATTTGCCGAATTTTTAAAATTTACCCAGTACAAATTTGCACAATATTCACCAATGTCAGAGGCAAATTTGCAATATTTTCAACTGTTTTCGAGTACAGATTTGTATAATTTTCGACAGTTTCCGGGGACAAATTTGCAAATTTCTTAACCTTTTCAGAGTACAAATTTTCTACATTTTCCGAATACAAATTTTCAACATTTTCAACATTTTTTTCTTCATAATTTGGTCACATTTTTAAATATTTTCTTTGATAATTTTTAAATTTTTTACAAAATTGTCATTAGCAAATTTTGCAGAATGCTGAATATTGTCCTGTGCCGGTTTTGCAAAATTGTGAAGTAGTTTAATTATGACGCATAGTATGTCAATTTTGACATTGTCATTTGGTCTGGAAAATGTTTTTAAAACCTGAAAAAGTCAGGGAAGTTGAAAAGGAAATTTCTGGGAGAAATCTGGTGCATCTTGGGCACCCTCAAATCCAAACAATTCGAATAAAACCATATTGCCATCACGCAGTTTTGTATTCTAAATATTTGCAAATAACGTAGGCAAAACTGCTACTGTACATGCATAAACTTTCGTTTTTGTTTCGATGTTTCAAACCGAATGGCCAGTTAGTAACAAGAGTTACATGCAGCAGAACTGTTACAAAAAAAACTACGAACTTACTGCTAAACTGCGTGCATTTAGTCATTAAACCGCTGTTTTGTTTCTGAAAATTTCGAGACAAAAAACTGCATTTGGCTTTAGTAATTTAACTAAAGCATATTTTGAACAATCTACGTATACTCGATAGAACTCAACTTTGAAAATTTGGCAAAAGTTCGAAACAGCTAATAAACTACGTAGATTAATTGTTCAAAATATGCTAATTTAACTAAAGCCACCGGTTTTAAGCGGTTTCGCACTTTAGAACAAAAAAGTGCGAAACCGCTTTAAACCGGTAGTTTTTTTAATGAAACTTCTAAAATAAATGCATTTGGCTTAAATTTAGTTAAATTAGCATATTTTGAACAATTTACGTAGTTTAGTAGAACTCAACTTTGAAAATTCTGCTAAAGTGCGAAACCGCTTTAAACCGTTTTTTTTTTTAATTTTTAATGAACCTTAAAAAAAATGCTTTTGGCTTTAGTTAAATTAGCATATTTTGAATTATCTACAGTGCGTAGTGTTCTAGAACTCAACTTTGAAAATTCTTCCAAAGGGCGAAACTGCTTAAAATTGGTGTTATTTTTTTCATGAAACTTCTAAAATAAATGCATTTAGTATTAGCTAAATTAGCAGATTTTGAAAAAGCTACAAAGCCCGCTAGAACACGTACAAGTTTGAAAATACTACTAAAGTGCGAAACCGCTTTAAACCGGTGCAATTTTTTTTAACGAGACTTCCAAAATAAAATGCATTTTGCTTTAGTTAAATTAGCATATTTTGAATTGCAATCTGCATAGAACCACTAGAACACAACTTTGAACATTTTTCTAAAATGCGAAACAGCTTTAAACCGGTGTAATTTTTCAATGAAACTTCGCAACAAAAAAAGAATAATAATAATATAAAAAAAAAACGCATTCGGCTTTATAATGTAAACATTAATTATTTTCTTACAATGAGTCTAGTGTTGTTAATATTTAAACGTAACTTTGGTAACAATGCCGTAGCATCGAACTCAACCACCAATAGCAGCAAAGCGCTAGCGGCGACATCAACGGAAACCAAATATAAAAAGGCATAGTTTCAAGCGTGCTTTTCAAGGTCGCATTATATAGGCACATGTAGTGAGCCAAACTATATATGACAGTTTCAAATATCTTTGTGCAGTTTTGTTTGTTCGCACCATTTCAATTGATCGGCAATTTAAGTCGGCACAATAGCATAGTTGGCTCGTGTCCGGATTATGGCCACGCCCTCCTGCGTTCGCCAGCGAGTCACTCTTGAGGTGTCTTCAGTATACCACACGTTAGTGCATTGCAGATGTGGTTTGTTTGCAAACGCTCAATCAATTGAATCATAAATGAATTAAAGGTCAACTTTGCTGCTAGGATGCACCTTCGCAAACATGCCCTGCCCACGTGACAGTTATCGGATAATAATTAGTGGTGATATCGAATCGAGCGCTGCCAATTAATGGGATTCGTATCAATAATAGAGTGCCTCATTTTGCGTACAGGTGGCGAAATTGTATCGGAAATTAATTGGTTGTGCAGGTGTTCGTAAACTATTGAACGATTAAATTGGGATGCATATCCCGCACGTTTAGTAGTTGCACAGAATGCATTCTAGGTGGCGCAATTGAGATTCTTAGAATGTTGATCAATTGATTCAGTGCCGAAATGCGTAACCATAAACGCCATTTTGGTGATGTTGCAAGGAATGCAATATAGATGGCGCTGCGTTTGCTTGCATCTCTCAACAGCTAAGTGATGTGAATAAAACTTCAAAAATTGCTTCAGTACGTTGGCGAAATGTGACATATGTAACGACGTTTTTAAAAATGTCACTTGTATATTTACGACAACTAAAATTAGCTAAAATTTATTGGATGAGCTTTCCATTAATTCCCTAAATTTCTACACATAATTCCAAATTGTGATAAAATGACCAAAGCATGTTTTTTTTTTTTTGGTTTTTTTTTTTGGATAATTTTTACTAAACTTTGGAAGGAAATGAAGAAATTATGTATTTAATTTGTTTTCATTTTCTCTCGATTCCATCTTCAATAGATATTTGTCCAAGTTTCAAGAAAGATGGAATTTTTGTTGTGTTTCGTCGATTTATGCATAAATTCCTGAATTTTTTTTTAAATTTTCTGAAATGTTTTTAAAAATTCTGGTCTCTTTATATTTTATGAAATATTTTCTAACAAAATGTCTACCCAGATCCAAAGCATGTTTTTTATAATTGTTACCCAAGTTTGGGAAGAAAAGAAGGATGCTTCTATTGTATTTACAATAATTTGGGTTAAATTTACTCTCGATTCCATTTTCTATATAATAAGTATTTGTCCACGTTTCAAGAAATATGGAATTTTTGTGGTGTTTCGTCGAATTTTGCAAATATTTCTGCAATATTTCAAATTTTCTGAAATGTTTTAATAATTGTTATTTTCTATTTTGTGTTAGATCCTATGGTACATTCTCTAGAATAATCCCCAGATTTTCTTGGCATTTCCCAAAAATTATTTTCCATTATTTCATGCAAATGTATTCTCTAAAATTCAATGAATGCATTTAGGAAATACAAGAATTCTACAGCGTTTCTAAGCTTTATTTTCCAAAATGGGCAGCCGAAATACACTTGTCTATATACACGTATTTCACATCATATCTGAAACTTTCCGATTTTTCAAATCTAGCCCAGGTACAGTATGTAAATACTAGGGCTACTCAGAAGCTTTACGAGTCTTAATTACTTTGTCAGTCTTGAAGTCACGTGTGCAAAATCGGTTTAAAAATGTCTCTCCTTCGCAGTTTTTAAACCAATTCTTTTTACACACGTGACTTCACAACTGCCAAAATGCCCTTTATGTATACCTCTATTTTCTGCAAAGCGCACTGCGAATTTCTCAGTTCTGCAAAGCCCAGTTTGAGCCTCCTTTCCGCAAGTACATGCGTTTTGTTTCATCAATGCATTCGCATGACTGCGCAGGTCAAGTGCCAAAACAGAAGCAGGAAAAGTACTTCGCGCAAATAATCCTAATTGTGAAAATCCCTTTCCTTTTATAAAACAGTAAATACCTAAATTGCCTCGCCGCCAACTGACATTGAATTGACAAGTGAAGTGCAAATTTGCGGCCGCCATCTTTGATTTTTTTATCCCCCCATATCCTCGTTGTTGATCAATTTTTCCTGCCCGCAGATCAGTTGTCCTAGTTACGAGTTGAGTTTGATATCCAGGAAAAAGAATCGAATAATTGTTCGTGAATTTCCCGAAAAAACACCTCTAGTATACTAACATCTAAGTGTAAAAATCTAAACCTACACATACGCCTGTAATTGCACTGAAATTATTTCCTTAGTTTCTTTAATTTTTTTAGAGAGGATTAGCATACCGTATAACATATCACCTGTTTAATGTGCTATAACAAGATTCCCACGTCAATACTTGGTGTACTCAGGCAGAAGATTTACAAATTGTACTTTTGGTAGTCATGACGTCACGTAATCAAAAGGAATGCATCGATAAGTTTAAAAACAACGATAACTTCGAGTCAATTTTTAAAATTAATTAGCGTGACTATTTTGAACACGTGACTTCAGGCTGCCAAATGTGCCATTTGTAAAGATTCTGTCTGAATACCCCTGTTACGTAATAAATTTCCGTGGCCCCTTATAGTTTATAGGGTTTTTTTCCCTCGTATACTCGAAGTGGAGCTCAAAACTTCATGTAATTTTAAAGTTAAATTTCCATAAATCATGCACATTTTAGTTCAAGAAAATCTCTATGTATTATTAAAATAAAATTCCTATGTAATATTTGAAGAAAATTCCTACGTAATATTTCAAAAAAACATCCTATGTAATATTTGAAGAAAATTCCCATGTAATATTTCAAAGATAATTCAAAATGTATTAAAATGTGTATTAAAAATACACAAAAATGTTATATTGGCGAAATAACTATTTACTCCAGTAAAGTTTTGTAAAAAAAAAAATATTACATGTACATGTATTATTTTTAAAGAAAGATCTGTAACTCCTGCTTTTCAAATATATTCCCATTTATTTCCTTCAATCATTCCCCCAAAAAAAAACATGTTTCACCGTTCCAAAAATAAAAAAAAATTACTACGAAAAGAAATTTGCACATTTCATCAACCTTTATCAAATATTCACATCAGAGGGCGTTGTCGTCGCATATCGTTTAAATTGATATTGATTTTCTTGTCTCCAAAGCTGACAGGTTAGCTCGCAAAGTGACACCTTTGGCAGCATAATTGCAAATGTAATTGGGAACATTTCGGAAATTCCTTTAGCGTGTGCAAGCTCTCCTATCATGCGCTTAATTAAGAGTTTTCGTGACCGCTATAGATGGCGCAATTTGTCGAATTAACTAATTGCAATTAGACCCCGCGTTGCAGGTAGGGTCTAAATTTATACTTGTGTCATATCAAATTTCCGATTTGTATCGGTAATGGCAAGTTTTATTGATTTTTGAAATGTCGGAAACTACTTGGGATAGCGTATAAGTTATCGCCTAGTAAACCAGCTGTTGCTTGTCTATAAGCACTATAGATAGTGGGGAAATTTGCAAAATTTTCAACAGTATCCGAGGACTGACTTGAAAAATGTTCCATGTTTATTCAAGTACACATTTTCACAATTTTCCAATGTTAATTATACAATTTTTTTCAAAATTATCTTTATTCATTTTTCTGAAATATTGAATATTTCCTATGTCGATTTTGCATAGTCGTGGATAACATTGGCATATATGTCAATTCTGACATTGTCTTGTTCAGGAAAATTTGTTTCAAAACCTGGAAAAGTCAGGGAGAATTCATGGAAGAATGGCTTATTTTGAAAAAGTCAGGGAAATTCAACAGAGTCATGTTGTTGCGATCCAAAATTAAGGCTTTTACATGGTTAGCGCAGGGCCCATTTTTCAAGTAGAAATTTGCAAGATTTTCACGTTTTCCGAGGACAAAAGTGCAAAATTTCCAACGTTATCCGAGGACAAAATTGAAAAATTTCCCACCTTTTCCGAGGACAAAATTGCAAAATTTCACACCTTTTCCAAGGACAAAATTGCAAAATTTTCCACGTTTAACGAGTACAAAATTGCAAAATTGTCCACGTTTAACGAGTACAAAAGTGCAAAATTTCCCACGTTTTCCGATTACAATTTTTCAGCATTTTCCGAATACAAAATTATCAAATTTTCAAAAATGTTTCGTGCAAATGTTTTTTAAATTTTTTCTATGTTAATTTTCAAATTTGTCTTAGTACATTTTGCAAAATACTTTCCTTTGTCGAATTTTAAAAATGTCATTGTTGACATTGTCATTGGTCAGGGAATTTTTTTTTAAAACCTGGAAAAGTCAGGGGTTCTGGGTTCTGGGGGAACCCTAGCTGTTTGAGATAGAACAACTAGTTGAGCACAGGAGCTGTATCAAATGGAAAAGTTTGACAAAAATGGCGGCAACCAACGCTATAAATGAAGCAAATTTTCCAGGTGATATCCAATTATGGGTGTGTGTTGATTAAAAATAAACTGGCACAGGTGTTCTGTTTTCCACGCTCTCGTGGTTAGTTCTTCATAACCACTATATATGACGACATGTCCTTTTTTTGTTATATTTTCATTGTATGTATTTCAATGCGTTAATGTTATCAGCTGTTCGAGTCAGACATTGTTTTGAAGCGTTATCTTACCTTATAGATGTGACAATTACGATTCCAAGTAGTGTCTCGACAGCAGCTCCAGCCGATTCTGAAAAAAAAAAGTTGATTTTTATTGTTATCGATTTCTTGGAAGGAATTGTTGTTTGTATTTCCACGCCTAATGGGCTTTACGGTGTTTTTCTTTCGGGGATGTTATCTGGCATTTTGTTTGTTTCGATGAGATTGTCAACTTTTTGAAATATTTTGTAACGGCCGGGTGCTATCGTTTCGCAAATCTTAACAAGGGAAATTGACGAAACTCGATGCAGATTTTGTTGTAGAAAATTGCAAGTCAAAATGCATGAATTCCTCGAAATGAAACGGTGTTTTGCAACGAAATACTTTCTTTCGCAATATATTTCCGCGGAAACATTTCATGAAACAGTGTTTTGCAACATGTTTCCGCAGAAACATGTAATGAAACAATGTTTTGCAACGAAATACTTTCTTTCGGAACATGTTTCCGCGGAAACATGCCATGAAACCGTGTTTTGCAACGAAAAACTTTCTTTCGCAATATATTTCCGTGGAAACGTTCCATGAAACAGTGTTTCGTCGCGTAAACATTCCACATAAAACAGTGTTTTGCATTATGTTTCCGCAGAAACATATAATGAAACAATGTTTTGCAACGAAATACTTTCTTTCGGAACATGTTTCCGCGGAAACATGCCATGAAACAGTGTTTTGTCGTGGAAACATGTTACATGAAACAGTGTTTTGCAACTAAATACGTTTTTTCGGAATGTTTCCGCGGAAACATTCCATGAAACAGTGTTTCGTCGCGTAACCATGCCACATAAAACAGTGTTTTGCAACATGTTTCCGCAGAAACATGTAATGAAACAATGTTTTGCAACGAAATACTTTCGTTCGTAACATGTTTCCGTGGAAACATGCCATGAAACAGTGTTTAAATACTGCATACATTTTAGAGTTTCTTCATATGTGTAAACTCACGTTGCTATTATTTAGACTAAGATGACAGCATTAATTGTCACTTAAGTTTACCCAAACTACATATATACATGTACTTGCTTTTAATGCAGTTTTAAAAACATTTAAAAATGTTTTCAAAAAAATGAGTTGTGTCAGGTAATTCTGAAGCTGGGGTGCGATTTTTATATATTTTAAGCAGATACATTATTTCCGAACGTTGTTTTTTCGCCTGATATTCCCTGCATTGCGAATCTCGCAAAAGCAGTCTGCGGACACGTTAAGAGTGCGGCATCGGAGGCGTGGCAACCCATAGCTAATGAGCGCTGGGTCACGTGGCCTGATTGCCGAGGCCACGTGCCGGCATTCCGCACGTGCGATAGCCACGTGAAAGCATAAAACGAGGGCGGGGGTCGTCCATAAAATTCGTAGGCACATCAAGCCTTCTTGTCACCAGAACTTGTCCATCGACCTGGACGACGTCCATGCCGGTATCCTAACATGCAATTTTTAAATTTTACTTAATTTTTTTCTCTATTTTTAATCGTTTCTTATTCAAAAAGTAAAATTTTCTAGCTCAAAAATAAATCTAGAGTTTCATCCTAAACGCTTCGATCGGACTGTTAAGACCCATCATCGAAAATCGGATCAAAATCAAATTTTTTTTTAAAAAAAAATAATCGATGAGCATGTGAATCAATATTTTGTAGCACTCACCTCCATCACAGCTGAGAAATCCTGATCTTCATGTCGTTTCTTCAGAAAGATAGTGTCGATTATTTTTCCAAAGAACAAAATGTGGACAGAATTTCAGAATTTTAGTCCAGATGATGGTTCACGTCCAGATTTCTGTCACTAATAAACGCAAACGATAAAAGAAATAAGCCTAGATTGGAGATCATCGTCTTGCCGTGCATCCCGGTTTACGCTGTCCAAGGGCGCCACGCAGGCCCCGTGGCCCGTGGGGTGGAGGTGCGCTCCTCATCGACCATGTCCACGCATTTAGGCACGAAATTTTCCACCCTTGAAATCCGGAGGAGGTAGTCAGCTCCTGCCTTCGACCTCTTCGTCGCACTTCGCCTTCTACTTTGCCAATGTCTAGTCCAATGTCCGCTACGTTTCGCACTTGGGCAGCACTCAGCGCCCTCTGCCGCCCGTTTCTGGGAGCAACCTCGCTATCGATCGATGAATGAGCCTTGAGCGTTTCGAGAGCGACCTTCGGAGCCGCTACTTTCAAAATGTGGTTTCCCACCGAAATTTGGGGAATTCCCCGGGTTTAATGGACAGATACGAACGAAGCAGCGCTGGAGAGGACGCTTGATGGGAATTTTTGGAATTTTTTTAGACGCTCTGGTGCCTCTGGTGAAATTGAACATGGTCAATGTTTATGTTGCATTACTACTGTACATCAACGGAGGATCTAACCATTGATGAAGACGTAGCTTCAGGTTCCAGAAATCTGCAGGGAACTCCCAGACTTGGAAAAGGCAGGGAAGAATGACTTGTTTTGAAAAAGTCTGGGAAATTGAATCCAAATTTGATTTAAATCCCAATGTTTAAAAAAAAAGTTGTCACAATCCAGAATTTGTCAACGGTTTCCGAGTTTGTCAATAGTTTCCGAGAACAAATTGCAAAATTTCTCACGTTTTCCGAGCATAAAAGTGCAAAATTTTCAACTGTTTTCGAGTACGGATTTCTACAATTTTTGGCTGTTTCCCAGGACAAGTTTGCAAAATTTTCAAACTTTTTTGTGATACAAATTTTCAAGATTTCCGGCCGTTTCCAGCACAAATATTCAAAATTGTCAGCTGATTTTGACTACAGATTTGTGAAATTTTAAAAATTTTCTAAGGATAAATTTGAAATATTCTTACCTTTTCCGGGTACAAATTTTCAAAAATTTCTGCTTTTTCCAAGTACAAATTTGCTAAATTTTCGACTATTTTCGAGTAGAGATTTTTAAAAATTTTAACATTTTCCGAGGACACGTTTGCAAAATTTTAAACCTTAGTACAAATAATATAAATTTGCAAGATTTCAAACCTTTTCCGGCACAAATTTGCAAGATTTTCAACTGTTTTTGAGTACAGATTTGTACAATTTTCAAAATTTTCCGAGTATAAATTTTGAATATTCTTAACCTTTTCTGAGTTCAAATTTACAAAAATTGTAACTTCCGAATGTGAATTTGTACAATTTTCAAAATTTTCTCCTGCTAATTTTATCAAATGTTCGATATTTTCCCATGTTAAAAATCCTGGAAAAGGCAGTAAAGTTGAATATGGAATTTCTGGGGGAACCCTGTTTTACTTTTTAGTCTGGTTTCAGAGGTCCAAGTCACCCCTTTGCCATTTCACACACTATAGTGTGAATTTTCATGTCATTTTCAAAGTACCGGTTTATAAGCTTAAATTTCCTGGAAAATTTTTGTGGCCATGTTGTAAGGCTTCTAAGTGCAATAGGGGGTTAGGGGTTCTAGCACTAAAATTTTGTCTTTTGGTTTCATGAAGCATTTTGTATGTTTTACTTTTAATCGAAGTTTCAAAAGGTCCAAACCACCCCTATGCCATTTCACTGTCTACATGTACAGTAATATATAAGATGAATTTTGATGTCATTTTAAAAGTCGAACCTTTAATCTTCAATTTCCTGGAAAAATTATCTTGACCATGGTGTGAACAGGGCTCCAGGACTTAAATGGTTAGAGGATGCCAATTACAGGGTTGCCACTGACCTGCGAAGTCAGGCAAAATCAGGCAAAACTGAAAAAGTCAGGCAAAGTCAGGCAACT
>JAQGAO010007386.1:0-11346 GCA_034697705.1 Ommatoiulus sabulosus
ACATATATATCACTTTTATTGGGCAGGTTTAAAAAAAATCATGAATCTTCTTCTGTTTCACCATCTTTATTTTTTTTGTCAAAGTTAAATCCCTTATTTTTTTTAGTTGAAATAGCTGGACTACTGCTACGAGCAGGCCTCAAACGAGGTACTCTAATGTATTTAATTAATTTTCTTATGGTTGAGGCCTGCGTCAGCCAAAAAACGCACCGTTTGGTGGGCGGGGGGCCACGTGCTGATGAGTTGACATAATAGAGAGTTGACATATTAGAGGTTGACATAAGAGAGGTTCTACTGTAGATTAAATAGATTACTTACAGTGCTTCAATTTAAACATATTTTCAATATAGAAAATACAGTGAGGCGTATTTAAGTCGAAACTTAAAAAACCTTTTAATCTAAAAGCTACGTACGTTAGCAAGTTACTGCTGACTTACGACAACTGTATATGCAAAGAACACTCGACCTTTGTACATAGATTATGCTTAGCTTTCTAAAAGTCTACTTCAAAGATAACTTGGTGCTATACACTGTTGTGGTTTGTTGTAGACTCAATCCATTCTCAATTCTTGCGTGCTGTTGTTAAGGACCTAACCTATTAATAATTTAACACAATATTGTTCCGTTACTATTTCCCTTCCCAACTCCATCCACCATCAAGAATAAAATGCAGACAGTGTAGAAAATCAGCCATCAGATTATTTTCTGTGCGTTAAAGAAGTTAACCAAAAAAACGGTAATTAGTTTTTGATTAATGCCACCAGAACCCTCGCATTAAGATACGCGTTTTTCCATCTTACGAGAGGCTGGTGAAAATTTAAATTTTTGCAGCTTAGTTGAATTAAAATCGCATTTACACAGGAGCGTTTAACGAAGCAGGAATATATTCGAGCTGAACCGAGGAAAACGTAAATAACCTCAAAATCAAGCACGCAGCCGGCGCCGAAAAAACTGCCATTATTTGAGACAAAAATTCTATTAGAGGCAGTAAACATGCGGAAATAAGATAAAAACAAATATTTGACGAGGATTAAGGCCTTAAGGATTTAGAAAATGCCTAGAACGCTCTGTCGAGCATGTTATCAAATGATATCCAGAAAATCTTACAGAAGTAGGGCGAGCCAATCTGTGTAGCTAATGATATTTGCTCAAAAACTAATTGAAAACCCATGCCTCTCCGAGATGCGCTCGCAGAATTTATAAGAACATCAACGAGAACATTTCGCAGAAAACTAAAGACTTTCTGCAAATAAGTCATAAAAAATTAGTTCCGAGCGAACTCGCGCACGACGGTAATGCCAATCTCATCCAGTTTTCAAAACATGCTCATGTTTATCGGAAAAAAAATTCCAATAATGAATATAAGCTGTTCCAAAATGTTTTAAACTCTTCGTATCTTCGTTCCATACACAAAAATATTCAATTGCCCTGCTACACTGCATATGTAATATCGGTATTTTGACGAGCGACTGTTCTACGTAGTTATTTCTTCAAAGACAATGTGTTGCAAGTTTACGTTAGCAACTGTCTAGTGGGTTAAGATTGGGGTGCCTAGAGACCACTTTATTTATTATTGCATCGTTGATAATGACTCCGATTTGCCTACATTGAAAAGAAATGCATTTGGAATATTAATAAATTGGAACATCGCAATGCATTTTAAAATGCATTTTGAAATGCACTAACAAAAGGAGATTACATTTTTTAATGTAACGTATTTTCAAACCTATTACAATGTTCCAATCTATACATATTTTAGTCATTCCAATCTATACAGATACATATATGTATTCTTTTCGATGTACATGTAAGTGCATATTTTGTTAAATGCAAAAGTCGTGTTTTTAGTAAAATCTGTGAAAATATCGAAATATCCACCCCTCGTATGCTCTCTCTGATGTTTATTTTGAAAATTTGCATATTTTCAGTGCATTTGTTTTTGAAATTTTTGCAAAATTCGAAATTATTTGTAGATGAACACGTACGGGGAAGAAATATATCGAAGAAGAACGTAGTAGGAAATTCTACCTTTCTGCGCTTGACGGTTAAGTCAATTTTATTTTATAATTCACGTCATAATTAATAATGCATGCAATATGGACGAGACGTGCATGAACTATGATGAAAAAAAATTAATAGTCTGCGTTTCAAAACCGGTGTTTTGATGGAGTGAACCAGTTCAGAGAATGTACGGAGCATATTAAAAGATGCAAAAGCTAATTACCAGCATTTGCATTAGTTAATAGGACTTGGCTTTTGCCCAAAGGAATTCTCTTCGTTTATTAGTACTGTACTTTCGGTGACGCGTGCGAATACCGTCAGCATTTTATGAGGCAAAACCAAAGGGCGCAAAAATGCTGCATAATTAATAATAACAATTAGAGCTAATTAGCAGCGTAATTACGAGCACGAACAAAGCTCACTGCAAAAATGAATTGTTTTTCAAGTCTTACCTGCATACTACGCTATATTCTGACCATAAAGTACTAAGGAGAAATTTCCTTACCTGAAAAAAAAATAAAAACGGCAGGTTAGTCTTAAGTTTTTCAAAAAAAAAAAAAAAAAAAAAAACGAAGCGTATTGTATCGATCTATTAAAATTTGAAGTTTTTTTTCGAGTGGATCTATAAATTGAGCAGAGGGCCGACGTTGCTTTCCAACTTATTGAATTTTAAGACATATCATAAGGTTACACGCGTGGAAGAGCGCGTAATCTGCCATATCATCATATGCCAATAAGACCATGATAGGACAACCGACCGTCCCAGGGGGCGCCACGCGTCATCCCACGGTTCATTGCAAATGCAATTCTCTCACACCGCAGCTATCACTCTCGTGAAACTCCGTGGGGACAACGCTGCGTGTTAACAATGACAGTAGGGTGTCATCTCGACAGGAACCGTCAAGGTGACATGGTCACGTGACTCTTGCGGCGACGTTATTAATAATGCATGGTCAAGATCAAAGTCCCTGGTGTTTTGAAAGGAAAAGTGACCGTGCCAACACGTTATTAATATTGCAGCATGGATAAACAACATTGACAGAGTATACATATTCATAAACATGGACAATGTTTATCTCTGCCCTTTGTCCAATGCTGCAAATCTGGAACGTGAACCGGCAGTGATTGTGCATGAATTTCGTTGTTAAACATTTCCTACAGATTTAGGGATCATTGTTGACACTACTTAATTATCCACACAACATCAGCGACGGATGCTGCGGAAAAGCTTGGATTGTTTGTTGTAGATTTTATTTTCTGGAACTTTGCATATACAGTACATGTGCAGGGGTATTAATTTCACAATTATAGTTTGCCAATAATTATATATTATCTAAAGATTTTTTATCGTTTATTTCGTGACATTTTCTTAAAAAGTATTGGATTCGTTTTAATTAGAATGGATTACCTAAGGATAACCGTAAACTTAAGAAATTCCAATTTAATTGACGTTGATGGGGGTCTTCGGACTTTTAATCCGATTTTATAAATGTAACAACCCCCCTAACACATGGTACTTTATGTGCTGACTGTAGGGATTTAATTTGAATTAATTTGAATTGGATTAAACATATAGCGTGAATGCTTGGCATCTCGACAATTTGTTCGTCATAACCGAACATTTGTATTATGCGAGTTCGTCCTAAACTAAGAAATTAACATCATTTGATGCATACCCTACCTAGACATGTACTTGAATTAATTCGTAATCTCATAAATTCGTATTAAGCGAGTTCGACTTAATGTGGCCCCCTTAGATTTGCAATCACTGATAGCTTAGTTGCTAGTTGAGGTTGCCTCGTTTCAGGGGCAACGTTATATCAAAGCGCATTTCCTCATTGGAATTTATTCAGTGCCTCATTGAAGTTACAGAAATACAAATTCAGCTTATATAGGGGTACTCAAACATAAGATTTACGAATGACACTTTAGCAGCCTTGAAGCCGCGTGTGCAAAAGGAATGCATTTATCGGTTTAAACAGCGATACCTATGAATACATTTTTGAACCACTTAGCATGTCGATTTTGATCACATAACTTCCCGACTGCTAACACGTGATTTGCAAAATTTCTGTCTGAGCACTTCTGGCATGTCTTATTTATACCAGCACAGCGGTCGCCAAGATCAAAATTCGCCAGAAAGCACTCGAATCTGAATTATTAATGTATTAATTCCGCACCACCACTGCTAATTAAAAGGACAGTCAAACAGTCACGTGTACAGGTGTTTGCACTGTGCTACACGAGTTTTACTCCAAGCTTTTTGTACACGGGTTCATAAATAAAGATAACATGTTGGGTAAGCAATGAGTATAGCTACAAAGCCAAAAATAAGTACTATGCTGTAAGCATTGTTTCGTAGAAATACAACAAAGTAATTCAGCATTTTCCAGACTTGCAAAAAATATGGTCATTTTAAACGTATTTACAAATACAATTGGTGTAATACGAAGTAATGCATTTTGCATGTTGATCGATTCTCGATGTTTTTTTTTGTTTTTGTTTTTCATCGACAGAAAGATTTTCGTGTGTGTTGAATCTGTAAATAAAACAACACGATTTATTCTATTCGGTGTGGGGTACTCGTCAATAATAGACGTTCTTTGTCGTTCAACAAACTCGCGAGTATATAATCACCTTGTATGCAAATCGAAATTTAGAAAACATTTAATAATTGCATCGCGTGTGAAGCCCGAATAAAACTCCACTCTCAAATTCACTTCCCGAAGTGAAAAATAACGAGCAAATCCATTATGCTTGTTTTTGTTGCGGAATTATAAAAGTCGAAAAGTCGTACAATGGGATGGAGAATCGATATATTTCACTGTAGTTTGAGTTCAAACTACAGTGAAAGCCGTTTAATTCGATCAAGTTGGTTCAAGCTATTTTGACCGAAATAAGCGGCTGCCCGAAATAGCCGATGAACGTCAAAAACGTTTGACCTTATCAAAATAATGTGCTCTTTGTTTTAAAAATACATTTATTTAATACATATTTTTAAAATTATATTTATAAAAAAAAGTTGTAAGTATAATGTTTGATGTTGCCTGTTTGCTTCAACGACTGAAATTTAATTTTCTTAAATACGCAGAAAATCCATCTGAGTACAGCCGCTGATGCATTTGTTCCGTCATGAAGGTTCTCATCGAATTAACAGGCTTGCACTGTATTCGGTCAATAATTTGATCACGATTAATCCGATCAGCCATTTTATTCGATCAAAACCTTCAGAACGGATTTTTTGCTATACTGTCCTATGTTAAAAACCGCTTAATTGGATCACCTCATCGCTTAATTCGATCAAAATCGCTGGAACCAACGTGATCGAATTAAGCGACTTTCTCTGCGTTTGAAACTTGGGCTGCCAGTTTGAGTTGAGTTTTTTTGACACTCGTGAAAACGTAAAGGAAACGACAGCCTTCCATAAAAAGAGTTTTTGCCTCCCGGAAGCCAAACTTGCATTGGCAGTAAATTTTCGCAGCTGAAAGTTCAGTTATTAGCCACGTAGCATCGTGTGACTATCATAATTAAGAAAACTAATGCGATAAAACGGAACGGCCCGTGCCTATTAGCTAATTAGGTATCGTTTATAACTGCGTAGGTGTGGCTAGGTAGTGCCGTGACACGTGGGTTCCGGGGGTTGGGAGGAGGAAGTGTATTTATGATATCTGCTATCTGCTAGCTGCGTGCCTCGCAGATGCTGAGCAACGCATATAACACGTAAATTGGCACGCTGATCCGAAACGGAACACGTATGTTTAGTTAAATGTTTTAATGTTATTACAGGCGCAGCACCGGCTCGACATCGACAACTGCATTAGTCGTTATTGATTCTTGTGTTGGATCGAGCCAAACTTGCTCAAATTACTGCGATGCCAATTCGCTTCGCACTTCTGCCATACACAAATTTCGCCGTTATTAAATTAAGGCGGACGATTATTGAGTTTTCAAACAAACCGAGGCAGCGGAAATACGATCCCGCGGCATACGGGCCATTTGAAATTTGATTAAGCCATGTGCCAACTTCAAATCTACCAGATTATGCTAAATCGTTACAAGTACTGCTTCCGCGAATCTGCTCTTCCGCATTCGAGTAGATGGAAGTACCTGAGCCAGAGGACATTCTTTCACGAGGACAAGAGTACGTGGTGTGTATATGTATGCCACCAAGAACATTTTCAAAACATTGTCAAGCTAGATTTTTGAAAGTGCAGATATAGGCTACCCACAATAAAAATTTACAATAGTGGTAATCAGACACTAGTCGTGAAGTCACTATGCAAAATTAGCACGCTAATTGGTTTATAAATCTCTGGTTCTGAACCTTAGACGTACATGTACATGTATGTAAGTTCGCTACTGCTACCGTGCGATTAGAAAAGTTGCTGTCCGAGTTCCGCTGACCCTCGCCAAAGAAGTTTAAAACAACAATGCTCGAATCGAGAATTATCGAGTACCATGCAATTGGTTGCCAAACCAGTAATTAAAATCGCACTAGAGCATGCTCAAATTGAGTTGTACTACAAGTGTTCTCCAAATTCAAATAGTAACTGAAGTATACAACAGTGGAACTCAAGACATAATCTTGACGATTCGTACACCGGCAATCGAAGTCCTGTGTGCAAATGAAATGCATTTAATTGGCTTAAAAGCAGCGATAACAACGAGTGCATTTTTTAACCTAATTATAGTTTGTCAGTTTTACACAGGTGACTTCATGACTGCCAAATTACACTTCGTAAAGCTTTTGTCGGAGTACCTTTTGCTTATCACGAAACCACTAATTAATATCGCTCTCGAGCAGCTGAATTTGAGTTGTGGCCTACTCCAAATGTTCTCCAAATTCAAATAGTGACTGAAGTATACAATAATGGAACTCAAGACAGAATCTTGAAAAATCTTAATTCTCGAGTGGATTTTTTTTAAACCTAATCAGTTTGTCAGTTTTGCACACTTGATTTTACGACTGATAAAGTATACTTCGTCAAGATTTTCTCGGAGTAGGCCTTTCAATAATAAAAAACAAACTTCAGAACAAACTGAGTACATTAGACTGTAGCATTGGACCTCATACTCAGAGTTTGAGTTTCACTTTCGAGCGGAAACACGTGGTTTCACGATACCTGTTTGAGCAAGCAGTCTGATCGAATCGGCCATTTGGGAACAACTCGGTATTTTTGATGAATTCTGTATTAAATTTGGACTTGTCGCAAAATGTGGCAACACTTAAGGCACTGCATCAAAACCGATTCCGCCACAATAAACCAGCAGCCGAAACTACTTGGGCACAGTAAAATTTCGCATTTTGGCCCAAATTGCATCCAAGGAACCCAACTTCTTGTATTCTGATGGCATTTTCAGCCAGGATGCAGCGAGGAAAATGCTGCACGCACCGAAAGAGGAAATTGCATAAACCAGAAATATACGGAGGCAATACTTATCAAGCCTATAATCAAAGGCATCCTTAATGGCAATTTCCTACGCTGTGGAAAATTGCGTAGGATTTTTTTTCCTGGGAGATTGCGGAAAACGAGGTTTTTCCATTCTTCCTGGAAATCGATATACTGTTACTTGTATACATTCCTGCTTGAAGCCACCTGACAAACCCCGCAGCCCTTTGCGTGACTAAATGCATTAATTTCGCTTTGATTATTCTTATTTCATTGACGGAACCCTCGGCGCAGCCGCTTGTAATTGTCGTCATCAATTATTTTAACTAACTGCCTTAAATTCGTGCAAATATTGTTCCTGGAAATATGATCCCAAGATAGAAATATACAATAGAACGCGTGCTATTTGCAAAATTGCGCGCTGATGTTGCTAGCTTCTTGGTATCATTATTTAAACCATGACATGACAGACATGGATTTTCTGCTTACAATTGTGCTTCACACACGAGGAAATGTATATCCTGAAATTTTTTTTCCAGATTCTTTATTGCTTGATATTTTTCCGTGTGTTGGGAAAAATGTCCATCGCAAATATATTTCCAGCAATACAATCTTAGCAACTTATTTTTGTAAAGAAACAGGCGTCACAGGATGGAAAAAGCAGCGCTGTCAAGCTAGTTTATCCATATTTCATTTTGAAACAGTGCTGTCAAGTTAGTTTATCCATATTTTATTTTGAAACAGTGCTGTCAAGTTAGTTTATCCATATTTACCTTTGAAGCAGTGTAGGGATGTATAGGGATGCATTTTGAATAAAAAAAATCGCTTTATGTGGGCAGCAATAGGAAATTGTTTCAGTTGAAATAAATTTCCTGCGATTTCTCGCAATTTATTTCCGGATATAACTTTCCTCGTGTGTGACGGCCTTTATCTGTTGGTGCATTTTTGTTCCATTTATATACGAGTATGTGTGGTCACATACATTCGCAGAAATCCATACAACCTGGGGAAAATTCTCGTTCCCGTAATGAAAGCAGTGAAGAGAATACGCATTTTACATATTGTACTGTATGTGAAAACTGGGTTCGTAAAACAGATGGAATGTGTAATTTAGATCGTAACTCGGAGCGAACAATTGAAATTAAATATATGGGATACTTTTCGGGACCAGCATAATTGTTCGTAAAAATGTTATTTTCGTAAATGGGCGGTGTGATTTCGCTACGATTTTTAACAGTACTGTATTTGGATGACAATGCTTTTCCCAAGCACTACTTACCCTGCCAAAAACGGGTATAACGGTCAGTTTCATTTTAAAAATAAGAATTTGTTCAAAACAATTAAATTGCATTTTTTTGACGAAACTTTGAGGGATTTACCCTAAACTGGAGGTTATTATCGTTATTATTAATTTTCTTAAAAGCAAAATATGACATATTAAACTCGCAGCACATCCGCGAAAATGCCAGGCAAGTTTCTTTTTTTTTATTTATTTATTTTTTTGACTGGTGTAATCAATTTTTTCGAACCTGTTTTTATAGTTTCTCAGACACATTTGATAAATCGCATTTTAAAAGCAGGCTGGCATCTAGACAGGCGAACTGACGGGCGTTCCTATACAATAAGAAAGATATCTGCAGTATACTGTAGTACACGATAAAAATACTTAGGCAATTATTCTATCATTAGCACTTGGGGGGCAAGAGGTAATTCCCCCCTCCCCTCCTTTGAACGAGCTTTAAAGAGTGAGGATAAAACATTTTCATTTCCGAAATGAGTGTCAGTTTTGTTTTCTCAAAGTTTTAGAAATTAGAGGAATAGCATTCATTCTTTGACTTTCAAACGTTAAAGGCACGAGTTGTAAATATTAAAAAACAATGTTGATTATTCATTTTTGTCAACAGACTATGGTCTAGCTCCCATATAAAATTTATTTGAATAATAAATTAATTTGAAAATAATTTGAAAACAACAATGTAATCTACATTTTTTTTTTCGAAAATTGTGAATATCAAAAATAGATTTCTATGGGCAATTGTTTCACAAATATATAAACATAAGTTTTCTATCAAAAAAATGTCAACATTACAGCATTTTTCAAGTATAAGTGCACATGCTTTCACCCTTAATACTTCGCAATAACTGTTATCAGTCTGCGAAGCATGATGGGCATATTTTTATTTCATTTTCACGTTTAAGTTGACTTTTTGAGCGTTAGTTGGATCGATAGGCAGTACTTTTTATATATATATATTTGAAAATGATGATGGTGAAGTACCTGAGTATTTTTCATAAAAAACTGAATTTGTAATATTGACGGGGGGAAATCAATGATTTCTATGCGTCAATAGTTGTTTGCTCACTTCGAGATATCGAGCGTTTTGTAAAGTCTGCAAAACCTAAATATTTATTTGCTATTCCGCATGTTTTAATATTGCTTTTGCTTTTTTATCATCACCTAAAACCCAGCAAGGCAAGGATGATAAAAGCACATCAACTTCAGCAACGACACAAAGAAATCCTCAGCAGGCTTAGAGCACGCACAAGCCCCAATTATTAACCAAAATATACCAAGACAGAATTCTGACATGCTCTTATTTTTTATAGTTTATCATTTAATAGCACGCGATGTTTAACTTAAAAACTAATTTACAGTATGTTTTTTGAACCGACACATGCTTTAAGCTAAATATACGAGCGCATGTTAATTATATAGTTCAACGCACCAGTTGTATAAGTTTCAAACATTTATGTTATATATCAAAGACACGATAATATGTAATATTTACAGTATGTGCAAGATTACCCACAAACATGATAATCTTTGTTAAGTAACATTTTCTTGTCTAAGCTTCCCTAAACATGCCATTTCCACATTGCGCTTTCATTCCCACAGTCGTCTTCCATAATGGATGCATTAAAAATATGTAAACGGTGTAGATTGGAACATCGGAGCATTTCAAATTACACGTATTGCGTTATTAAAATATTTTTAAAAACTGTATTGACAAGAATGCAAGGACGAACATACTTTTTGAAAATGCACTTTAACAAAGCAACATATGTATTTTGAGATGCATTGCAATGTTCCCATCTACATGTACTGTATGTACATTGCAAAATGTATTGCAATGTTCCAATCTATAAATATTTTCAAACGCTTTGCAGTATTTTATATCTTCAAATAATTGATACAAATTTTCAAATGCATGTACTTTCTATGTAGATTGTTTTTCCTATTTAGAACTATACAGCTATACAGTAAATTATACTGTGTGTGCACAAGTGACACATCAAAACTAAATTTGTCTTAAGTTGTACGTACAAATACAGATAAATAATGAAATTCAGTTTAACACATGCTTTCCCACGAAAAAGGTGGGGCTATATTCTGACATGCAAAAACAAAAAAGTGCTTCCTTTTTCATGGAATACTAGCAATTATTCATGGTAGTACTTTGCTTTGTACATGAAAATTTAATGACGGTCGTTTAATGGATGTTTTTATGGTGAAATGCGATATTATCGCCAACTTATCTCCCTTGGGGTGACCCTTCCCATAATAGGGATTGAACCATCCCAACGGGTCGTCTTCCATAATGGACGCCATTTCTCCAGTGAGTATAGTCCTTCTCCGAAGAACTGTTTTTTACAGATTCGTCATTTCTCCGATTGGGGTCGCCCTTCCCATTATATGGGCGGCTGTAATTCCTATCCAGTCGCTACGCAACACGACCATGGGTCCCAAACGTATACTTAACCCAAACCCTGAGGAGCCCCGAGCTCATGCACTTTATAAGGCTGAACATACTGAAGTTGATTTTTCACAATTCTCTTTATAGATAACTTGCATGTGACGTCACGTAGCTCGTGGGGTACACGGACACCTAAGTGTCACCTAAATATGAAAAAAGTGTGAGAGAGTCACATAAGTGGACATGCGAACACAGCTCTC
>JAQGAO010007387.1:0-11343 GCA_034697705.1 Ommatoiulus sabulosus
AAAGGTGATAGGAATTTAAATGATGAATTGCCGGATTTAGCCAAGACGAAACCCTGTATGGTAACGAATTCAACAGTAAATTTCACATATACTGTATAATCAATACCATTTTAGATAGGCACAACAAAATTTGTAACCTCCTTAAAATCTATCATTGAACAGAGCAATTCAGTTGTTCTTCATGTGCATGTTAAAACATCAGTCATATTGCAAGTGACTTATTTTAGTATTTACATGTATCTTACTAAAGATAAAAAGATGGTTCATATGTGCACGTTTATTTGAACAAATCATTTAATGCTTAGACTTCAAAGTATTTTATGTAATGTAAACGGTATCTATAGGGAGTCCATATGCTAGAGAAAAGGAACATTTTATTTTGTTGATATTTTTGCGACAAACCGCGCCACATTTTGTAACCGCCATGTGATTGTTCACCGCGCATGCGCACGCCGCGTCACGTGGCCACGCCCCGCTCGGGCGCTAGGCGGCGCTCAGGGAGCGTTCGCCATAGTCTAGTTCGCCAATTCATGGACAAATTTCGCAATTTTGCCTCTCGGAAACGTGACATATTTCGCATTTTTGTCACTCGGAAAACGTGGCAAATTTCGCATTTTGTACCTCAGAAAACGTGGCAGTTTTCGCATTTTTGTCCCTCGGAAAACGTGGCAAATTTCGCATTTTGTCCCTCGGAATTTTCGGAAAACGTGGAAAATTCATGGGCAAATTTCGAAATTTTGCTTCTCGGAAAACGTGACAGATTTCGCAATTTTGGCCGTCGGAAAACGTGGCAACTTCCGCAATTTTGTATGTCGGAAAACGTGGCAAATTCATGGGCAAATTTCGAAAATTTGTCCCTCGGAAAACGTGGCAAATTTGGCAATTTTGTACTCGGTAAACGTGGAAAATTTTGAAAATTGGTACTCGTAAAACGTGAAATGGCCCTTGAGCTAACCATGTAGAAGCATTACTTTTAAATTGCAACAACATGACTAGGCCTACATGTACGTTGAACTTCCCTGAGTTTTTCCAAATGAGCCATTCTTCCCTGACTTCTCCAGGTTTTCGAGGTCTGGGGGTACCCTGCATCAGTCCATGGACATTCTGCTTAGTCATAATTTTATTAAATGTTACGTTTACCTTTCGGTATTAAATGTGCACACTTTTTAAAGCATTTTAAAATAACTTTACACATAACACTGGATAAACCTTGTTTGAAAAATGGACTGATTTATCATTGGCAGGTATAAAAACGTGATATCACACTGACAGTCTACCCCCCGCCCCTATTAATTGTCACAAATTAAGTGTACCCCAACCCCCTAAATGCGTTACGTCATTTATGGATGGCACCCTTGCTTAAATTGGACTCCGTATATATGAGGACGTCCTTTATGAATGGCCCCTAACGCCCGTGACGCCCTGCTTAACTGGTCTACGATACCATAAACTGACCGACGGTTTAAAACGTCACTCCACGCATGTGCATAAGCGCGGTCACGTGACGATAAGGTTACCGTATCTATTACGGTAGCCTTGCTAAAGGTCCCTATTTTGGCGTCCCTTGAGATTCATCTTAACGAGGTTCGACTGTATCAATATTTCCAATGAAAATTAGGCATAATCTTGAAGGAATGGGGAGGTTTTTTTTGTTTCGTATAAATCGCTTTCGTTCGTCTTATCTTCTTAATTTAGTCACTTTTTGACGACAGTATGTCGTGATATCGTAACCTCAAAAGTGTCGTTAATATTCGCGAAACGAGTAAAAATGAAATTTTCGACTGTAAAGCTATCGTTTCGTGCAAATCCCGTCGATAATCGGCTTATATGGCAATGCATTCTCTCATAATCGCATTTTATGCATACATTATATATGAATGTATAAGTTTGGAAACGTTTTGTTGTTTGGAAAATCGTTAATAACATAATGAATTATAAATTTTTTCCTCTATGGAATAAACAGCCTATCGATAAGCCTTTACCTGCAAATCATTTGAGGAAATATTGGAATTACGTTTTAATCATTTCGTAACTCCCGGAAGGAAGTTGTTTATAAAATACATACAGTATAACTCTGATGGAGTATAGCATTAACTAATTGACTGTTAATCTCATGAGATTACATTGAACTGAAAAGTTTTATTGGTAGGCAAACAGGCATGGCGCGCCAGCTTTGCTGAAAAGCACATTATTCGTATAAATCTTTTTTTAAAATTTGTTTACGAAGAAGATAAACCTCTACGCATGATTGACTTTATAATTAAAGTAAAACTATTCGTAATAGAATTTATTGAGATTCATCCCTATATCAAAATGCTCTAAACATGGAAAATAACCATAATTGAAATTTATTCCCGAGGTATTTGTACATAGATTTAGCTATGGAAGCTGGATCAAAGCTCATGAATCACTCTTCTTATTAAAATATCGGTCATTTATAGTCTATTACATTCATATAATTGAATTTTCAATGATCGCCTCGTTAATGGAAAATTAATGTTTAGAACATACTTGTTTTGCTTGTTTTGAGAATGCCTTACGTTGCTGTTATCAGTTTTCATCCTTCAACACGTTTTTTAAAAATAGTTTTTCACAATTTTTACTCCTAATATTGCAGGAAAAATGGTTGACCGAATTATTTTTGTAAATAATTTTATAAGAAAGAGGTAGGCCTACATTTCTGCCGTTTTTTTAAGGGTCGCTCCTTTTTGCATTTATTTGCGTTTCTTCATCCGTATGAAATTTTATGCAAATAACGAGGATAGTGAGGTTGATATTTCCTAATGCTGTATTCTAAAAACTTAACTTGGGTTAAAAGTGGTTTGAAGTAAAATATGATGCATAACTGTTAACGTGCAACGCATGGTTGAAAAAAGTGTCGTAACATTTAATTCAAAGTGACAGGAAGGAGAGGCAAATTTAGGTCTTAAGGCTAGGCTTTAATTACAGCAATCGTTTAACTTAAGAGCTTTGCGTGCATTTCTTCATAAAGAATATAGGCTTCTCTTAATGGGTCGTTCCTCAATTTGGCTAATTAGGCAAATTTCTATAAGCTTTTCTAAGTATTTCCGTCATCAATACCGAAAAATATTCTTCCGAGTGGAATCATATTTCTCTAATAAATACAGTATATTTTAATTAAGCACGCTGTTCATTCGCCTTATCATCCAATACTAATGAGCATACTGTATGTGTTTATGTATTTAGGGTCATATTATAATAAATGTACGTTATAATACTGTACACGCAACATAAATTTTACCGATGTGATGTTAATATGAAAATTAAATATTAGCTTAAAAATATAAGGATGAAACATCACTATAGATTTATACTACCTTATTTTATATTTTTTAGCCATATATAATATTCATAGGCAATTGCTTTTGAATTTATGAGTTTATTGAATGCATTTACTGATTTCTGGAAAGCAATTATCTGTATAAATTTCCTCAGTATGTCGTGCGGTAAGCTCGCGATAAACGTTTCGAATTAATGTTGTGGACATTCTATGAAATCCTCTATACCTCATTGCAATTCCGCTATAGGTTGCAATCCCTACACTATGGTTTAGTTCGAGACTCGCATAAAGGTTTTAAAAGAATTTTCTATACATTTGAAAGTCCCTTTCTTCTGCTCCTGAATCCATTATATTGCAGCGTATTGATATATATACATGTATATACATATCGTAGATACTGTAAATACATACAATACTGCCTGATATAAAGTTCTCGTCGCAAAATATTTCTGCCAATTTATCTCTGTCGAAAAAGCGCATTATTGAATGTAATTTAGTGATAGTTTTCCATCATGCTATACCTCTCATCTCATTCCAATGGTGCGCGTCCCTCTTGAGGTGTCCAGAACTGCATCGTACTCGTTACATTTTAATATATCCTCCCACGAGCGATTGGACACTATGAAGTGTTAACGTCACTATAAAAGGTCATTGGTAGTGAATTCCCTTTTATTTAATAATATGTAAAATAGGAATTGGTGTATAAACAATAATCAATTTCTATTAAGTTTTACGGTTGAAGCCAATTATATAGCCTACGTGTGTATATTTCTACTTTGGTGCTAATGTCTTCCCGGGGGAATTTCGTCAAATATTTCGGTCGCGTTTAATCGATTTATTTCTTGGTCCGTGCATATTTTTCGCGCTGTTTTCGGTATGGAATATTTTCCACCTGAATCTCAATTAGTTTACGATGGATTGAGTCTCATAAATATTAATTTCCAATAGTCGCCGGGGGAATTCATAAGCGACATCAGGGGCGATTTTTCCGCCTGGAAATGAAATAGTTTGAAAACGTAAAAAAAAGACTATATCCAGACGTCCCCGTATTGCTATTTTGATAAAAAAGAAAAGTTATGATAGAAAAAGAGTGAAAATAACTATATAAGAGCCTCCAAAAAGCGTGAAAAGGGGGGCGGACATCTTCGCATGAAAAATGCAAAAGATGCCATTTCTGTCGAGCTTTTTGCGCGATGATTTAATGCTGGAAAATGGGAAATTTTGCTTCCTTTTTATTTATGAATAAGAGACGTCTTGATAATGGCGTGTTCGTCTTTTCAAAAATACGCCATTAAATGTTGTCTAAAAAAAAGTAGGTTAATTTGGTCTTTTGGTATTTAGCTAATTTCTTTATCATATTGCGACGAAAATTTTGTTTTATCAATAAAATTTGAAGGGACGTCAATGTTTTTTTTTCGTTATAACCGTAGTTAAGACAAAATGACATGATTTCAGCAATCGGGGATTGAAAATTAGTTTGCGGTATCAGAAATTCGTATTTGGCGAGTTCGTATTAAGTTGTTTTATCACGAACTTATATTTAAATAAACTTCGTTGTATCAGCGCCGACAGATTTCATTATAGCAGTATGAGCAATTTAAAAAAAAAAAAAAAAAAAAAATAGTCTGCTTATTTAAGAGACGGCCTTATTTCGTTATAACAGCACGATTTTATTTTATCTAAAATTTGTTCTATCGGTATCGACAAATTTATTTATATTAGCATGCATGTTGTTATATCGATGTGCCCAAATTTGTTAAATTATCAATAATCCTCCCACGATAATTCTCAATAATCCTTTCAGCATAATTAAATTAAATATTTAGTATGATTAAAACTTCGTAATAAAAGTTAAACTTAATATGGATATAACGTTTACCTTAATTTCCTTTTAACAAGTAGCAGTAAATTCTTTTTTCCAACTGTACAAGTATACCTGCATGTACTGTATACATGGATGTAAAAAGTACAAGTGTATATATAACCACCATTCCAATCCATTGAAATTTACTGAATGATTTATTTACCTCTTAACTCTGTTTTGTTTGCGGAAATTAGTTTTTTTAAAAATTTAATTTGTTGCGATTTTCATTAGAGAAATGTTTTTTGGCGGAAAAACTGCATGCGCTCTGAGAGTTTACAACTACATGTAATATAATTGCCATGCTAGCTTGTTTTTTGTCGTTTGAATCCTACATCCTTTTATTTACTTTTTCTGAGTTAATAATCAATAAGCGCTGTACTAAGAGGCCATTCAAAAAGGACGTCCTCAAAATTTTCCCAAAATTGGACTCAACCTACTCCCTGTCCGCATTGTGTCCGGTCAATGAGGACCCCCATCCCCCATTCGGACGTCCGAAACTTTAAAAAAACATTGTAGTCGGAAAATTTTGAAAATTTTGCAAATTGGTACTCGGAAAACGTAAATTTTGTACTCTAAAAAGGTTTAAGAATTTTGCCAATTTGTCCTCAGAATCTGTTGGAAATTTTACAAATCTGTACTGGAAAATAGTTGAAAATTTTGAAAGGTTGTCCTCGGGAATTCTTGGAAATTTTTGAAAATGTGTCCTCGAGAAAACATGGAAAAATTTGCAAAGTTGACCTCGGAAAAGGTTGAAAATGTGGCGAGTTTATGCTCGAAAAAAATGAAAATTTTGCAAATTTGTACTGGGTAAATTTTCAAGTTTGCGAATGGACCCTGAGATAATAAGTTCTCTGACTTTTACAGGACTGGAGGTACCCTGTTTATTGACTTGTGCAATTTATAACACATCACCTATGCGATATTGCACTCAATTTCCCTTTTACTTTGGCAACTGATTTTATTTGACACGTTTTTTTATCGAGTGGACGTCGGAGTTGGTCATATCCAACTCCCTCCCCTGTCCACAATGTGTCCGAACTCAACCTATCTCCCTCTACCCCCTACCAGAGTTGGCAGTAGTTAACTAATTTATTAGTTGACTACAGTTGCAACTAAATAAATAATCATTATTGGTTTCGGGTAACTAACAACTAAAACTATTTAGTTCTTATTCGCTAGTAAGCAACTACAAGTAATTTTTATAACTTTTTTATTTGTAGATGGAAGAGCAACTAAAACTATTTAGTTGAGAAAAAAATAGTTGCGAGGAAAACTAACAACTATTAGTTTATTCGTAGTTAAGCTAATATTGAGCAATTAATAACTAACATTTTTTTCAATGTCATTTAAAAATTACTTTTATTTGCTTTTTCTGGTTACCGGAAGTCTGTAACGGACGTATTTCGAGTATTCTGAAGGTCAACAAAATATTTTGAGTCTAAAATACTGACACTGTTATCAATTTTATAAATACTAAATATTGAATATCCAGTTCCTTCTTCTTTTAAAATGATAAGCCTTATACTTTATACATGTAGATCACAAATGTGAAAATTTTGTCTCACACAATCAAGTATTAAAATTGTTTTCTAAAATTATGCATCAAATAAAAACGTAATTGCGGTGAATAAATTACCTTTGGTGTTTACCTTTATCCCCTTTTTATAAACCAATTTTAGCATTATGTTTTCATAGAAGGTAAACTTCGTAGGTAATTCATCACAATTACATTTTTATTTAAAGCATAATATTAAAAACAATCTTAGTATTTGTTTGTGTAACGAAATTTACCCATTTGTACTCTACAAAGAAATATAATCTACGAAGAAATATCATTCTAAAATTGATAATATCACAAAGTACCAACAGACAGAAACTCGTTTTGGTGGAAAATTTAAATTTATACTCAACACATTTTATACTCGAGAATACTGGAAATACATCCGTTACAGGCTTCAAGACTAAGTAACCAGAAAAAGCAAACAAATGATTTGTAAGTGGCATTGAAGAAATGTTATTCTTGGTTGTCCAATATTAGTTTAACTACGAATAAACTAAGTACATATAGTTGTTAGTTCCAGTACAACTATTTTTTTCAACTAAAATAGTTTAGTTGCTCTTTTGTTGTGTACCAGTAATTAAGAACTACAGTTTCTTAAAAATAGTTTCTTAAAAACAGTTTCTTTTAAATAGTTACAGTTTGAAACTATTAGTTGCGACTAATTTTTTGCCCAACACTGTTCATCAGCTTTTGGAACACGACTAAGAAAGTTGCAATATCTCACTATCGAATAAAATTAATATTCAACAAAAATGAATTAAATATATGCGAAAAATAGTAGAAATGTTAAAAAATACGCCAAATGGTTCAAGGTGGTATGTCCATTTTGAAATCAGCGACTATTCTAAAATCGCTTTTTTAGAAAATTTAGCCCGGGTGCATCTTTGTGTGATTTGATGGAACTTTTAGGCAAAGCAAAGTTTGAATAGGCGTGGGATTAGAACCCACGCAATAGGGTAACTCCTACTGGTTTTGTCGGTTATTGTCATTGGTGAAAGGAAATATTTACTCCTTATCTCCTCCCCCCCTTTCCCTCCTTTAAAAAAACGCGAATTTGATATCAAATCATTGCATCCATTTCGGGGTTTTCCTAGTTCGAGACTAAAATGGGGAACCCGGAAGACATAATGTAAACGAGACATTTTTCTTATGCTGTATTCTCAATGAAGCAATTGAAGACATAAACGGTCGTTGACGCCATCTTGAAAACGTCACCGCGGTTTTCTCGCGTGTATTACAATATTTAGTGGTTCCGACTGACTTTTTCGGTTGTCATTTTATGTTTCCATAGATTATACAATGAATGCGATTTAATACTACAAAGTAGAGCTCTCGACATTGGCATTTTTAACCAATTTGATCTGCGCATGAGTGACGACCGTTTTTGTCTTCAATTCGTTCATTGTGAATAAAGCATCAGATTTCTGATATTAAGTCAGTGTTTTGGCTTTCGTCAATTCAATTTCGCGCGAGGAAAGTTACAATGACCCGAATCAGTTTCCCGCTCAAATATTTGGTTATGGCGCTTCAAGCAGTAGCTTTAACCGCAAAGTTATTTCGCGCGGAAAAATGTTATCTGTTGTAAAGGGACGATCAGAAAATAACGTCAATGTTGTGCAATCTTCTAAAGTTGAAAACAGAAAAACTAATCTTTTTAAACATTAAAATAGCACCAATTGCAAAACATAAATATCATGAAATCTTTATGATTCTGGTAATCATTTACTAAAACGTGAATTTTCGATTTGTGAGACTCTTTGGTGATCAACATGATGATCTTAGTAATCCAAGTGATATAATTACTTTTATTTTATTATCCAACCGTTTCGTTTAAATTTGGTCCTCGTGGGGCATCCACTTGAAGTACAAGTACCTGTAACCCTACCTTAATGGAATCTATCTTGGCGAATTAGTCTTAGGATTTTAGAAGATTCTTTACCTTCATTTTTTGCGACAGATACAGTACTTGTATGTGAATGCAAAAAAATAGCTTAAAATAAGATTTTGTATACAATATTGTTTTTATTCCAGATTTGTCAGAACGTCGTATTGTCCTCCGAGTCGTTGTTGGTTCGGCATGTTCACTTGTAAAGGCAAACCCTTCCAAATAACTGTTTTACGTCGCAAGGCGTCCAATGGGACGGAACTCGAAACAACGGAGGATCCGTGTTTGGTTGACAGGCACCCAGACTTGGCATCGGATAATGGCAAACTGTGGGAAATTAAGACTGTTGTTGTGACTCTGTGTTGTAGTTGTACTTTGTAAATGGTTGTTTTAGCGCGTTAAATCTGATTATATATTTATTTAGTACGTTAATTTGATTACTGCAACCTTGTAAGATACTGAAGTTGTTTTCATATTTTTCTTGATAATTGTTATAAATTGATCAGAAAAATTTCGTTTTACGTTCTCAAATTGCAAATTATTGCTTGGCTTTCTCATGCTTTTGATATTATATTTATTGTCTATGATAGTTAAATGCATGGCTTTCATTATCAGTAAATCTCAAGTATTGTACAACATTTTACAATGTATTTTCTCCAAGCTTGGCGCAAGTTATACTTTGTTTCTGATTTCTCCATTCCACAAATATTTGTTCGATGCAGATTGCTATATAGTCCTTTTAAAGCAAATTTTGTATTTTTGCATATTGTCGACGCTTCATTAACGAATTAATGTCCAAATATTGTCTGCAAAATGACGCCATTTGAACTCATTTTTCAAGTTGAATGCAAAATGATGTAAAGATTGGGTGATAGTTTCCATTGCAATGCTCGCATCCATTATTAATATTATTATTGATATATTCTGCAAGATTTTACGTAAGCTTTATTTAGAAAATTACCTTCTCTAGAGGCGAGAAGTCGTTAATACTGAAAGTTTTAAGGATTTTTTTTCTATTTACTTAAGGAAACTACGTTTGAAAAAAAAAATTCCATATTTTCCTATTAAAAATGATTTTATTTTCTTATTTTTTATTAAATGAAATCCTTAAGCAGAAAAATATCTATTTTCCAAATGCTTATAACTTGTTTGTTGTTTTATGATCTTATTGAAGCAAACTGCGCAAGTGTTGGACTTGTAACTGCTACTGTATGCAGTTAAACTTACAAGCTCTATGCCTCGAAGTATGCAAATGAATGTCGCAAAATTATAAGTTAGTTTAAGAACGGTCTTTAGTCTGAATGTCCAAGAGAATGCATTGAAACATGAGAACTTTCACTCACCATAACATTGCAAATAGCGATGTTTGGGCGAATTTCTACTTTGGTTATGTGTTCTTTAAGTATATGAAGAGCATTTAAAGTTTGCTTGACCGGTGGAAAACTAGTCAAGCTCCCAGAAGGAATTCCTTGCATGGTGACAAGTCTATATGATGAATTGTTCGTAATTGGCAATTGCTCTTTGCATGCACTGCGCTAAATCCTCTTTCGCCAATTGCTCAAAGGAATGGTGTGAATGTGGCTCATAGTCCACCAGACGATCCAAATGTGATTCCAAATCACTTGGTATATTTTAGGCAAGAGTCGGTTTCCCATACGCGTTCGATGTATGCAAGCATTCACTAAGTTCTTATTGTCTTTGGCGGAGCTTTTATGTATGGCACAGTTTTGTTGGTGTCAAGTAGTTCCTCGGATTGGTTGACCAATATTGGTGGATACTTAACAGCGAAAGATGACCGAGAATTTAACTTCAACGACTGCTTTGTAGCTTTTAGATTTGTAACATATGTACTTGGTGATGTTTGTGTGCTTGTTGATATTCATATCAGCAGAAACACTGCAACATCCAATTTCTTTAATGTACTTTGTTGAGTTTGTTCTTAAATATTTTAGAAAATGTTCCCATTTATCATGATAGTCGTTCGTCGTAGCTTTAATAATCATTGATATATGGTTAAAAGATTACAAAAATTAGATAACATTTTTGTCACTTACCTGAATATGCTCATCTATGAGGAAATAACACGATTTTTAACTGTTTATCCAGTGATGATGATTAGAAGCATGCATAAAGAAACATTGTTTAATTACATGTTTAATACATGATGGCAATACAAAAACGTGTCCTATTTATGCAGTTCTAACACGTCGATCATATGCTTTTTTTCTAGCTTAATATACCATCTTGTATTGAGTAATTTATGAAATCTCTGAATAATTAGCGATTTCCCTATTGTGTACATTACATACATAACATAATTGTAATTAATTGGTAACAAGTTGCGCTGAAAAATATTAGGAAATAAATTTCAATTAATCTAAAATTGCACAATTTTTTTCAGCATAACATTTTATTTCAATCTCTTTGCATGCTTTCATCACAAAAACATCACATTTCTTTATAATTTACAACAAACGCATAACGAAACGTTCTAGAAAGTCTGCTAAACTTGTTTGCATATGGAGCTCTCAAATCGCTTGCAGACATCTTGATAATGATTTCTCAGCGAAAACCTAAAAACTTTCGGTAATTTTAGGAGACATCTTGATAATGATTTCTCAGCGAAAACCTAAAAACTTTCGGTAATTTTAGGTGACGATATTTTTTAACAATTTATGTTCACCGTATAACATAAATCCTTCAGTCTGAAACTGCCATATTTGTTAAATTTT
>JAQGAO010007388.1:0-11342 GCA_034697705.1 Ommatoiulus sabulosus
CCTCCACCATCAAGGGAGCTGGTGGAAGGCGGTGCACCCAACATAGCGGATTATATTTCGTCTGCTTTTCTTCAAATCCATATGTTGATTTTCAAATAAAGGAAATTTCGTCTGCTGCTCTTCAATATTCGACTGGGCGGCTGCTTGGACAGACGATTTACACTCACGTGTTCTACTGGCACAACGTGGTGTAATGCACCGGCGACGGCATGAGCTTGCACAGCGCAAAAAATGACACGTGATCAGGTTGCACCCGCAAGAAAACTGCAGTATACACCGGTGTGCCCAGTCAAATTCGCAATAAGCCTACTTCGTCGCTTTCCCTCGATCGCTACGTTCTATTGGTAAGTGCAGCCCGGGCATAGCCGGGCAATCCAGCTAAAGTCATATACTATTTAACAACCTCGCATAACCCTCAAGAACTATAGCTGATGTTGATCAACTGTGCTTTACTTTTTGACCTATAGACGTTGAAAACCCCCGCTTTCTCAGTACTTCGTTTCTGTGTATTCTAATACAGGATATGTGGGTAGATTATCCTAGCTAATGTGGACCAAGACCACCTCGAATAATCGCAAACTCGGATAAACCGGAATGGGCAAACAGAAAGACGTTCAATTTACGAGGGGTGTTCATTAAGGTTCTGCAATCATTAAAAAATGGCTGTATGGATTTTAATAAAATTTGGTAGAGAAATACATCGAAACATCTATTATTTTTAAAAAAATATCCATTTTGGGAGATGCATTTCTCCCATCGTTCTAGCAGCAAGTGTATGCCTCCCTCAAAAAACGCAGTTGGCTGGCATTTAAGCCAATTAAATCTTACAAATCAACCTTTCTGACAGACACTGGCCGTCCACTTCTCTGAGCATATTTCATAGTTGTCTGATCATTTATTAACTTTTAATCAATCCACACAAAGATCGATCTTTTTGGGCATTACTTGGACCTTGAACATTTAACAAATTTATATGTAGCATGCTCCTGAAAAAATTTGAAAAGTTTGAACAAAAAAAAACTATAACAACAGACCGCTGCAGCGTTGTTGAGCTACTATCTCTGCGGAGTCCATCTTTGCTTTCGAATTTTAAGCACGTGTAATTTTTTAAACGTATGCCTATATTTTAATGCTAAAATATGTTCAAGACTGATGGAAGAATTTTTCCATCAAAGTTCATTAAAATCCATACAACATTTAAAAAAACTGATTGCGGAAACTTAATGAACACGTTCCCTCGTATATACAAATTGCATGCATACAAGATCAAGCATTGATACTGTACATCATTGTAGTTTCCCTATGTATTCGATTGGATGTACTGTTATGTTCATCATCACAACTTCACAAGTATAATAGGCCCACATGTTGAGTCTCCCTTAACTGAAATTCCGAAATTTCTTGAGTGCGCCGCTGATATGACATCAGAAAAGTGGAAAACTCCACACTTGTTCATCCTCATGGTTCAATGCACACAAGTCAAAATTAATAAAACATTGTATTGTATATGTATAATTACCTTAACGTTATATACTACATGTACATGTACAGTATACATTATCGAAACATAAATGAAGTTCGTGTTTAGGCTCGGGTTCCATCACGAGTGATTAATGAAATATTTCATATACCATTGGTGATATCACATTTTGAAGTTTTTTCCGGTTAAAACTTCTCCATATTTATCAGACACAGCATGGAAGTATTAAAAAATCATTATATTCTCACTCGCGTTGCTGCATGCGTTGATGCATTTTGACGCAAGGGTAAACACATCCCATTGAAACTGCGTTAAGAGTAACACAATGTTTCGGGTCCCGATTTACATGCACGTGTCGGGGGCCGAAATCCGCAGATTTATAATAAACGCACGTATTAAAGAAAAAAAATCACGGAGCAATTCAACAAGTTACATCGTACAGCAATTTAAGAAACAGGACAAACTCAAAACTCGTCGATATTTTCCGATTTTCTCAATCAATTTAATTTTCTGTAATTTTCATTATAATTAGTATAATCCAGAAAGCGGACAGCCGTTAAAAAATTGCAAGAAAGCACATGCAGTTATGTTCAGGTGTTTTTGGAAAACTTTCCTTCGCAAATAAATTTCCATATATTTCCAGAATCGAAAATGATCATATTCTGAGCGTATTTACAAAAAAAACCTACGTCATACAATGTAGTTATTAAAGTTATGCACAAAAAGTTTCTTTCTTGGTTGGTTTGTGTTGGAAATATGGCAAATCTATGTTTCGAAAAGTTGAAATATTTTGCAAATTTGTCCACGGAATAGCTAGGTTAACATTTTTGTAAATATATCCTCGGAAAAGAATGCACATTTTGCAAATCTGTCATCTGAAATTGGTGAAGATTTTGCAAATTTGTCCTCTGAAATTGGGGAAGATTTTGCAAATTTGTCATCTGAAATTGGTGAAAATGTTGTAAATTTGTCATCTGAAATTGGTGAAAATTTTTGAAAATTTGTCATCTGAAATTGGTGACACTTTTCAAATTTGTTATCTGAAAATTGGTGATGATTTTGAAAATTTGTCATCTGAAACTAGTGAAAATTTTGCAAATTTCTCCTCTGAAATTTGGGAAGATTTTGCAAATTTGTAATCTGAAATTGGTGAAGATGTTGCAAATTTGTCATTTGAAATTGCATGGTTATAATTCTCAAATGTCATCTGAAATTGGTGAAAATTTTGCAAATTTGTCATCTGAATTTGGGGACACTTTTCAAATTTGTTATCTGAAATTAGTGAAGATTTTGCAAATTTGTCATAATGAACAACATTGAAATTAGCGACAATTTTGCAAATTTGCCTCTGAAATTGGTGAAAATTCTGAAAATTTGTCATATGAAATGGATGAATATTTTGCAAATTTGTCATTTGAAATTGGTGACAATTTTGCAAATTTGTCATATAAAATTGATGAATATTTTGCAAATTTCTCATCTGAAATTGGTGAAGATTTTGCAAATTTGTAATCTGAAATTGGTTAAAATTTTCAAATGCCATCTGAAATTGGTTAAAATTTTCAAATGCCATCTGAAATTGGTGAAAACTTTGCAAATTTGTGATTTTGGATTGTGCCAACTTGTTTCAGCAACAGAATGCACGAAACACACCGTGCTTTACATCTGAATGTTCATCAGAAACCAGACCATGGCATATTTAACGCACGAACCTGCAAGTTACGTACAGTTAAGTTTTCAGGAAAGCATTACGGTTATTTTCTAGATCTCGCTTCACTTCAAGCAAGGGATCAATTAGCGCTCTTCCGTTTACCTTTTGCTGATGAGCATTCATGCAGTCGCACTTTTCCTTATTGACATTTCGCGCCCCCCTGCTGCTGACTCTTTAGAAAACCCAAGCGGGGGTGGATGTTAGTTATCGCTATGATCGAATTCACCTCGTGTCAACACCGTCTACCTTCTCTTCATCCTTTACTTTCTCCTCCTTTTATCCCCCTTTTCAATCACACCGCACGCACGAGCCCCCGGAACGGCGTTCGCCGCGCCCCCTCTCTTTATATGCTCTCCTTTTGTCAAAAAGTAAACAATTATTAGCGGATGAGAAAGGGGGGAAGCGCCATAGAAGCGAATCATCCCACTCAATTAAAACAATTAGCCGCAGCGTTGATTTTATCGCCTCTCGTTCTTCAATCTGCATCGTCAAACGCGGGCTACATATGCGCATGCGCAGTACACGAAGTAACGCATCGAAAATGAAACGCAAAAAACGGATGAAAAAGGGGTGAAACACGTCGGCTAACAGCAATGAAAAATTAGGCCATTGAAAATTAATATTTCTTGTTTAACGTCCATGACCCCTCCCCCCAAACTTCAAACTTTTCACCAAGTTCAGAGGACAAATTTACAAAATTGTCACTAATTTCAAATAACAAATTTGCAAAATCTTCACTTATTTCAGATAACAAATTTGAAAAGTGTCACCAAATTCAGATGACAAATTTGAAAATTTTTCACCAATTTCAGATGACATTTGAGAATTATAACCAATTTCAAATGACAAATTTGCACCATCTTCACCAATTTCAGATTACAAATTTGCAAAATCTTCCCAAATTTCAGAGGAGAAATTTGCCAAATTTTCACCAATTTCAGATGACACATTTGCAAAATTTTCACTAACTTCAAATGACATTGGAAAATTATAGCCAATTTCAAATGACAAATTTGTAAAATTTTCACCAATTTCAGATTACAAATTTCAAATGACAAATTTACAACATTTTCACCAATTTCAGAGGACAAATTTGCAAAATCTTCCCCAATTTTAGATGATAGATCCCCATACCAACAGGAAAAAATAAAACAGGGTATACCCAGACCTGGAAAAGTTAGGAAAGAATGACTTAATTTGAAAAAGTCAGGGAAATTCAACGTATTAATGTTGTCGCAATCCAAAATTAATACTTCTCAGTGCATGGTTATCTCATGGCCCATTTACACATTTCTGTAAATTTCTTATGTACAAATTTGAAACATTTCCCACACTTTCCGAGGAAAAGTTTGCAAACTTTTCCACGTTTCCGAGTACAGATTTGCGTCATTTCCCACGTTTTCCGCGAGTACAAATTTGCAAAATTTTCCACATTTCTGAAGAGAAATTTAAAAATTTTTCTCATGCTAATTTTGAACATTTTCCGTTTTGAAAAAAAAAAATTCAAAATTATCTTTAGCAAACGTTTCAAAATATTGAATATTTTCGCACATGGTATGCGAAGCTTAGTGTGAGAAACGCAATCTGACAAAGTTGAAGGATTGCCAACGCAAAATCTAAATGGTAATGCTATCAACATAGGCATACTCAGACAGAAACTTTACGAATCGTATTTGGGAAACCATGCATTAATTAACTCACGTGTGAAAAATCTACACTCTCACCGGTGTAAAAAATCACTCGAGGTTATCACTGTTTTTAATTGAATGAATACATTGTAAATGTATACATTTGTTTTACACGAGTGAGTTCACACTTCTTTAAGCTTCTGCCTGAGTACCCCTATTATCACGTTCCTTGCTTATACAGCATGTAGAGTCGAGTCGCGGTTTTCAAGACGTGTAGGGATCTCAAAAAAGTTGTTAAAAATAGAAGGTTCCTAAATTGAAATGCTATTAAAAACGAAAAATGCAAGTTGCATTTGCCTTTATAAGCTTCTTGTTTCCAGCTTTGGGGCGCACAATGATCGCTGATATCAGCGTGATGGTCAGTGTACTTGGTGGCGCCACTGCATGCGTTGTGCAAGGTTAAACATTCCGCGTAAAACCTTGCACATACGCATTAGCATCTTATGATGTGCGCAGGGAACGTTTTTACGTTCCATATGCTTGGTTACACTTTTGACCAATAGAGATCTGTGTGACTCTTGTGTCTTAAAAATCTGCTTTCGGATTTCCATAAAAGTATGTTACAAAGATTCTTGAAAGCTTATAAGCGCTTCTTGTAATAAAGCTCAGACTGGCTTGGCTAAGCTTTCTTTGTGTGCGCACTCATTTAAAAAGCATGCCGCATTCTTATCCCGCTTGGTGGCGCTAGTGTACACCAAGTGGTAAGCGCCTGCAATAAGCATTCTTTAACCTCGCACCCATATCCCTAAAACAAACATTTTCCAACCCATTTGGGTAAATTATCCTACCCAATTCAGTAAAATATACATGTAGAGTGGCCTAAGAATATATACGGGGCCAAACAAAAATCCTTAGATTAACACTCCCCAAATAGAACTAGCATGAAACAATAACATCATAAGGTCCCCATACCAACCCCACCCAACCCAACATGTATAAAACATAACAAATATACCCGTGTATGAGGAATTGAGTTCGTTATCACGACCGTTTTTTTCCGAATTACTAACTAAAATTACAGTATAATTTTAGATCCTAATTCGAAGCAAAACGTTCGCAAACGGCAAAATAAAGCACTTAATCCAAATGAAAAACAAAAACAAACAAAAAAAAATCTTGTCCGCCTATTAAAATTTAAAAATTTGATTGACAATATTTTAAAGATAAAAAAAAATGTTCCGTCCGCCCCATTATACTGAGCTATTTTTAGGACGTTAAACATGAAATCAATTTCCAATGGCCTTACCAATAAAAAACAGTTGTCATCAATTAATGGTGTAGTAATCTCGAGTTATTGAATTGTCTGCGAATAGTAAGAGCCGACACTTAGTTCAAAAACATCACCAATATAGATAGTACATTGTATACTAATGGTTTCTCGTGCTTTATAAAGGTATTGAGTATTAATTTTCGAGCACTATAACAGGTATGCTTTTTTCTTTTTTCGGAGGATCAGTTCCTTCCATGGGGAGGTGTGTGTGTGTGTGGGGGGGGGGGGGAGTATCGATCGAAGGTGCCGCACAGGTTCCTCATTCTTCCTCCTAATATAAATAGCATATAATGCATGTATAAAAGAATATCCAAAACCTGCTTCTGACCATCCCGTTCCTTCCAATCCACGTAATCCACACCATGACCCCTGACCTTCGTGTCTCAGACACATTCCTTCTTTCTCTAATTTTCATTTTTTTTACTCCTCCAGGTATACGTTTTTTTTTTTTAAAACGTACCCCTCGCCCCGTATTATTTCAACGAGGTTTAATTTTCTCCAACAAGAAAGAACGCAGACCTCGGGCCATTTACTGAGGTTTTTTGAAGAGAAAAAAAAATAGTTGAAATTGCGACCCATCCCTCTCGCTTCAATCGTTCGTAGACTTTTACTGTAACTAAGTGTAGCTTTTTCTCTTTCTTTCGCCAAATCAAAAAGATCACACTTGTAAAATATCTCGCAGTCCGAGTAGAGGTCAAGTTGCTGGTCAAGGCATGCACGAGAACGATGAGACGCGGGTCTCCTTCAAATCTCCCCCTCGCCGACTATTTCTGGCCAAATAAAAATACATGACCAGACTCCAGCTTCCGGACAATGACGTCATGTTAACCTTACCACGATTTATTTACCAAATTTCATAAGGCCTTCTTTCAATCGATGGCGATTGTAAGACGCACCTTAACTTCAGTACCACAAATAAAAGATTCTAAAAGAAAGCAAATCAAATGAAATGCTAAAATGGATGTAACAAATGTTTTTATTATAATAGAAGTAAATTTACTAACAACTGACCATATGCAGAGTTACGTATGAGGCTACGTTCACGTGATCTTTTCATCGAATCAACAACTAAAAGAACCTGCCTCCGGGTAATTTTCGCCAGTGAAATAAACGAAATGTCACGTGATATGTGTATGCTGGCGAAATCTGCATAAGGTGCAAGGTGAAAATCGGATAATTAAGTGAAGAAATTGTTTATGCCCTGAACTTTTGCCATATAGGCTACAGTATGTTTTGGGCGTTAAGTGAGACCGGACAACTGAGTTTTGACAACTGCTCGAGGTACTAATTACGCACCTCCCATTTACGAAAACAAAGTTTTCACAAAACATTTCTGGTCCCAAAAAGGTATATCCCATAAATGTAATGTTAATTCTCGGTCCGAATTATACGAACTAAATTGGAGCTGCATTGCACTTTGACTGCTTTGAGCAGAAAAGCATTTTACTTGCGATGTTTCAAAACAATGATCATAATATATGGTAATAAGATGATATCCGCGTAAGATAAGCAACCAAACTGTTTATACATTACATTGATTTGAAACAACCAGTTTTCAGTCTAATTGTGAATTAAGACTATAAATGGAACAAATTTTCATTTAAGGAAGATACATTGTATAACTTCAAGATTTATTTTCACGCCCATGCGCAGGATTCAGATACCTTCGGCTAGTTATAGATAAGGTTTATTCAAGTTCTTGCAGCCTTAATTTTCCAACACCCAGAGATGACACATATACACGTGGCACCTTCAGTGCTCTGGAGAGTGATGACAAGTCTGTGGCTGTCTTGCTGAATTCGAGCCTTTTGATTATTCTGACAAGAACCTTGCAAGAACCTATTCAACCTGATGAGCCTGCATGCATGGTGCCTTTATTCTATATTATGACCCTGCAGGATCCCCAATGGCAACAACTCTTCTCACGGGCATTGCAAGAAAATTGAATAAGATACTCCTGCACACACAGGGTAGGGTATGGAACTAATGGAAGTGCACAAAGAATGGTTTAGACGTGTTTCTGTATCACGTGTGTTTCAGCTATCATCTTGTTTAACCATTTAGTTTGAACGGTTAATACTTAATTTTTGGTAATTATAGTGTATAGCGCAAAAAGGCATCCTTTTTTTAAAGAAATTTGAGCATAATAATTAACATGTAAAATTAATCTAAACAATTATAATGTTCAGATTTGAATTAGCATTTTCCTTTCAATTAAGCGAGTTGGATAATCATCCTTCTTATCACAAAACCATGCATGCTATCAGATCTGATACATTTCATTCAATGCATCATCCAAACCAGATCTAGAGTCCAGACTTTTGGACCAATACAATGGTCAACTCCAAAAGAAAAGGTTGAACTTTTGTTTTTAATCGTTCTTGGGTCGCCGGTAACATACAGAATGTACAGCGTATATACGTTATACATGTGTATATAAAAAAACCTACAGGACAAACTTGAGGAATCCGAATTGATAAGGTCAATGAACTTTGTTAGTTGTCCATTAAAAGACGTGGACAAAAAAGAGCCAGTTTCACCCTCGGATATTTAGGCACGAGCACGCCATAGACGCAGGGGAAAAAAGCAGAATTCATTTTTCGCTATACCAAAATTGATTTCCTAAGCTGCTATCATTTTTTGCGACCATCATTTCTCCATTACTTTTATGAGCGCAACAGTTTTTAATTAAAGGACCTTCGCATTTCCTATTGTGTATCCGACCTTGTTTGGGAACGACATGATGTCATCATGACAGCAATTTCTTATACTTAATACAATATCAATTAAGAACGCATGCAGTCTTTTTTTCACGTACTTTTTCAAATTTTTATTTTCTGTCCAAGATGTGCGCATTCTATACTTTAAGCATCATCTTGTCGAAGCACTGCCATGAACTATATGAACTATAATGACAATACATGCATTTTGCGAACCTATGATTACATACTTCTTTCTAATAATAAACGCGTAAATTGCTCCATTGAAAGAAAGAATAATCTATATATATAAAGATGAGTCGTATATATGTTTGTGGCTTAGTGGGCGAAAAGTTGCTCCATAAAGCGCTTTTGCTAAAATGGTATGGTCATTCTGTCGCTGTATTTAACTGTTATATCTTTTTATAGTATGGTGTGTTTAAAGGATACGAGATGTACTATATGGATGAATGATAGTGCAAGGGAAGTCATCCAAGAGTCTGGAGCAACCCCTAAAATTCGCATTTGTTTTTTAAATTATCTGCAGTAATCTTAACATAATTGGATGCTTCTTTGTATACAATTCACTGGAAAATAATGGCTGATCACATGTATTGACAATGTCAGGTGAAAAAATGGCCAGTGTAAGCAAAGAAGGCATGATCCTAGTGCAAATAGAAAGCTATACTGTGTAGAAAGGGAAGGGAAATGGTGCTCAAACAGCTTTAAAAAGGTTCGCTTAGTTCGTGAACACAAAATTAACTTCGTGAATCTCTGACAAACAGTAGACACTTCTTCAGAACTCGGTCAGCAGCACAACTTGCAAACAAGTGAAGAAATTTCTGCAAACAACGAAATAAGATGACTTCTAGAAGAAGGCTTGAGAGGATGAGAAGATTTGGAAGACAAGGCATCAATGGGTCGGAAAACACAAATTTTGGACGTCCGATGATTGGACCAGTCCTTTGGTCAGATGAAATGAACAGAGGTATGCTACTACATGTACATGCAAATGTACTATTCCTAAGAGATCAGTTCATGCATTTTTGGAAAAAGGGTAATTGAATGAGCATAAACTACACAACCATAATTTCATCGCATTTCAATAATTGTTGGGTTCCCCTGGAACCATTTATGTAAGGCGTTGACCAAGAGGTGATTATTACCTTGTATGTGTTCCATGTGGCTCAACTTTGAGGAGATAATGTGATATGATTTGGGGATGTATGACCATGCCATGTGTCAGAGAAATGCAATCTGAACAACCTACATCAACATATTGCTGTGCAGCGATAAAGACCAAAAGTAAAATGAGGAAGTATTAAATGCACAATGTTATGAGCATCATTAAAAATTCTAATCATTCTGGAAATTATTGTCGCTATCGACAAATGCACGGATATACAGCATAGTGTGCTTCAGACTTCTGACCAAGTCTGTGTATACTTTTTTCCATGATTCAAGAATACATTTCTAAGGTACTTAATAAGAATACATGTAGATCGGATAAATTTCTAAGACAACAAGATTAATTTTACAAATCCTATTGAATTAACCCGAAAATTCAAAATTTGCAATGATTATTTCCGAGTTTCACCCCGGCCCCGGGAGTGATGAGGGTTGTCCATTATCAGGCAGATTGCAATACAGTGTATTCATCGCATGCCACCAAGCGGTAAAGAAATGATGACAATCAAGTTGCTAGAAAATACATTGCTCAATATATATTGAGGCTGCAGTATTGTCATGGTGTGATTTCCAAATGAAATAAAGACAGCCAACCAGTCTCTCTCCAGAAATCCAGCATTACCTCCAGTTACAACCCTCGATTGAGCGACCCCCTCTGTTCGTCGTGGTACTTTCAAAGTCCAGTAAATATTCAGTTGGAAACCCTGCCCCAATTTGGTCAAAAGGTTATCAGAAGAATCACGTGTGCCAGGAGGAGGGGGGGCCCTTCCCCCCCTAAAAAAAACAACGTCATTTTCAACTTTCCTGACTTTTTCAAGTTTAACGAATTTCCCTGACCAACGACAATGTCAAAATTGACATACATCAATGTTAAACACAATTTTGCAAAATTAACACAGGACAATATTACCGTACTTTGCAAAATCCACGCAGGACAATATTCAATATTTTGCAAAATCGACACTGGACAATATTCAATATATTTCCAAGTCGTCACAGGACAATATTCAATATATTTCCAAGTCGTCACAGGACAATATTCAATATATTTCCAAATCGACACAGAACAATATCTTCCTATATTTTGCAAATAACTACTGGACAGTATTTAATATTTTGCAAAATCGACACAGGACAATATTTCTATATTTTGCAGGTGCGTTGCCCTTTGACCCGCATTTTCCCCCAGAATAAAATGCAGTTTCTCTCGTATAGTTTACTAGATACAGCAGTTTATCTGCGTGGCCCCATGCATGCATGCCATGACGAACAGTTCTTAATTATTGAAACACCTTCAGGACGCTAA
>JAQGAO010007389.1:0-11342 GCA_034697705.1 Ommatoiulus sabulosus
GCTTTCAGACTCGCCTGGTAGGCCTAGCATAGAAACTATGAACATCCCGGGCAAAGCCGGGCCGTCCCGCTAGTACCTGTATATAGTTGAAATCATCTCGAACAAGTCCAAAAAATTTTATCTTATGTACTGTATTTAACATCAGACTATATAAAAGAATACATCTGATATCGAGATAATGCTTTAGTCAATTAAGATTCAAGTATACATCACATTGTATTGCTTTATGAACAATTGTACATATTGTACAGTATACATATACATGTACATGCATCAAGCAATATGTACTGTATTTAACATCAGACTATATAAAAGAATACATCTTATATCGAGATAATCAAAATAAGCCCCCAAAAAAACCATTTGTCCAAAAAACGCACATTTCATAAAAAAAAAAAAATAAAAGACGCGATAACTATACTGTATTTAGGGGATAAAAAAAACCTACATTTTTCCAGAATACAAATGCAATTTTCCGAGAAAGCAAACATACACAAAAAAGTTTCCCAATTACAACGCATTCAACTTAGCTTTTCTGCCTGCATCTCTCCTCCAGCCAACTCTGGTCAATTTCCAGTCGGCTTGCTACAGTAGTTGTACTGCATATACGTACATGTAGGCTACTATAAAAACATGCATCACTATTGCAAAAATATTGGTACCGTACTCAAATATAAGTTTTACGAATGGAACTTTTGACAGATAAGTCACATGTGCAAAAGTCACTATATTGTTTAAAAAAATTAACAATTAGGTTATCGCCGTTTTGAAACCATAATGCATTCCCTTTAAACACGTGATTCACGCCCGCTAAAAAGCTATTTGTAAAGCTTCAGTCTGAGTGCGTCTATTATAAAACTCGAAATACAATGCATATCTTTAAATGTTGGATTTTGGGACAAACTGGAAACGCAAAACACGAGTCTAGTTACAAAAATACAAGGAAGAGCGACTTAAAATCGCGTCAATCTTCGAATGACTGTATACTTGTATAGTCGAAACTCGTTAAGACGAATCTCGAGGGACGTTTACACGAAAAATCTGTAATATCTGAATTCGGAATTCGTATTAAACGATTATCGTTCATACCCAAGAACAGGGAGGGACTGGAAATGAGTTCGTATTTTCAGAAATTCGTATAAAGCAATTTCGTCTTAATGAGGTTTCACCGTAAACCTTTTATCCGCAACGACAAAAGCGCGAAAAACATTGCAACACATATCAATGATTTGATTCAAATATTTTTTTGGTGCAAATTAAATAATATTTTCCAAATACATGTATACGATTAATTCCTTTCGCTCGATCGCCACATATACGTGTACATGAATATAAAAACGGGGAAAATTCAAGTTGGTTTTAGAACAGCAGCTGTTCTCGGAACACGTTAATCGCTTCGAGGAAAGTAAATTTTGCAAATATATTCAACGCGTTAAGATCTTTCCTTTAAGTCGATCTTAAGGACGACCTTCGACGCAACCGGTCATAGCAAACGTTTGCCAAGACTCATTTAACGGTCGCCCCTTCGTTACGCATAGTAATGATTCTGGGTTTTTTTCTTTCCGCAAATGACGTGTCGAAACCCGTGTACATTCCGAGCGCAGTAAAGTCCTTTTCCATTTTCCCTTAAGCCTAACGCGCGTGCAATTTCCTTAAATCGCGGCGCACCGTCATACGGACGTAGCGCAAAATCCACTCAACTCCCCAAGAATCCATCGTCGGTTAACCCATCCACCCCCAACGACGTCTACGAGCCTGAGCAAACACTTCCGATCCACGCGCAATTTATTCGCAATTTCCTTATTTAACGATGACGTCAATGCGATGACGTCATCGCTTAATGCACTTCTTGGGTCGACATCCTTTGAAGCCCTATTGGCCTACATGGGGCCCAGAAATGGCTCTGCTTTTGGCGAAGACTAAATCAGGAAATCTGAAGCCCACGGGGGGCGTCCATGTACTACGTACGTATCGAAAACCCGATGGAAAATTAACTTTTGTTTTATATAACACCTCGTCGGGAACGCAGATATGCGACGGCTTAAAAAAAGCAAAATGTTTCCATTTATGGACGACCCACAAAATTCGAGATCTATTTTGGACAGGAGCGAGGTGTAAATCAGCAGCGGCAGTCAAAGTTTAGAGATTGAAAACCTCAATTTATTTGAAGTTAGCAATCCCGCAGAGCATTAGTGACTTGCATGATTGCCTAGCTTCAGGGGGTCTCCAATGATGTAGACAGTTCCAACACTTAGAAAAACAAAGGCTTGTGAAAAATAATGCATGTATGTACATTGTATGTACAAGGTAAAATTCGTTTCATAACTGAAACAATTCATGAAAGTGTTTTGGTGCATGCAAAGAAGAAATTGAACATTTCAGGCCATTTAATGTATCACTTTATTGCTGGAACGTTTGGATGTCTGCAGAACAAATGTGGAAATAAGCTATATCATAAAACATGGTCTTAATCTTCGATTAGCACACTAACGACTACTAACGACCATAATCGACGCGCAAAGGGATTTAAACCATGGTTGCAATTATTTCTTTCCATTTTAGTGCTGGCGATATAATTCCGCAGACGAATTAAACCTGACGTTTCCAGAGTTAACATTGATGGATGCTGATTTCACTGGTTATTTAATCCTGTAGATTAATTTAAATAGAACCGGGTAGTTTCGCCCACAATAGCCGTTAAACTCGACCACAAAAGCACACACTAATCTGAGAATAGCGCAATCGGTATCAATGCCCATCTTCCATGTTTTAATATATTTTTTTTTTTTTGGATGAACGTCCGCCACATTTGGAGAAGTTATTTTAAAAAATGGTAAACAAAATCCATCGTTCAACTATCATTTGTAAACCGTTTTTAAATGGTTTACTGTAGCGCTTCCGGTGGAAGAAATTTACGGCATTATTTTCAGTTTACATCGACGCACTAAACCATAAATAAATTACGGGGCATTAAAATTAGTCACCGTGCTGTACTGGGGGGAGATGTCACGGGAACCAATCATTTTAATGGCCGATAAACAGTCATTCGCAGCCTTACAACTTAAAACTATTGTACGCCCAAAGAGGTCGCTGAAGGTCGTCAAAAACCGCCATTGATTTGGGATCGACTTTAACGTTTTCCGTATAGATAACTTACACGAGCAGACGACAAGCAGATGGCGCGGTCTTGACCCGCCCAGATCAGGCAAAGTGGGGTACTTCAAGGTAAACTGGCATAAGGTACTGTACGTGTTAAGGTATACAGTTACAAAAATGATTGACTTTGCAATAGATAAATTGCACGTGCAGGCAGCAGGCGCATTCTTTCCATATATCATTTTGCATTATTCTTTTATTTAATTATTTATTTAGAAATAAACGAGAAAATTTACACAATTTTTGATTTGCAGAGGAAAAACAGCATCAAAATATTTACTGTCGAATAAAAAATCTATTCATATGTAAGTGATAGTATCTAACGGGACATTTTCTTAGTTTTTAGAATGATGCTCCTTATTAGCGCCACGATTCTCAGATTCATGTACATGTAACGCACAACACGCCCACAATGTAAAACAAGTCACATTAGCCACGCTCACGAGCTGCGTGACGTCACATGCAAGTTATCTATACATACACTTTATCAATTCTTCAACCTTCAAAAATGATGTCATTGACAAAAACGTAGTTGTTTAAATGTCTCGCGAAGAGACATGTACAAAGTATTTTTATTTTTCTGTCCAAAAATTACAGCTGAAGACGCATTTATGTCTGTTAATCGAACACAACGACATGTAGAAACTTTTGTCATCAATTCCGAACAAATGATCCGCATTTCCACGTATACTGAATTGCTGAAAGGCATTTTGCAATACTGATATTGCTAATTAAATGCACTTAAAAATGAAAAGTTGTCCCAATCTAAATTACAAACGCAACAAACATTTCTTTAGCAATTTTATACTGTATTTCAAAATAAAAAGTTTTCAATCTAATTAACGCACTTCCTTAGCATACGCATGGGTGTGTCGAAATTAAAGAATCGTTTCGCAGCGCCTCTACAGGCAAACTGTACGTAACAACCACCTCGTTAGTGAAAAAGCCATTTGACAGTTCTATAAATGGTGTTCATAAAACGTCCAATAAAAATGACACAGTGTACACGCATAAAAGGTGAGGGAACAATTTAGGCCTATGTGAATTAACGGTCATGGTTGTGTTCTTCTTAATGAAGTGGCCGGGAAGGCAAAACTGCATAACGAGCGACGCGTGCATTAGAGGCGTATAGTTGGGTGGGGCAAAACAAAAAATCTAATTAATGCCGAGCTAATTAAGGCATATTTTTTTATTCAAAATCAATTTCGAACATAAAATCGCTATTATCATACCCGGTTACACGTACGACTCAATATTACGCTATATATTCGGCTGCTAGGCATACTGCACATTTCGGCTACGCATGCTCGGAGATCGACTCGGGCAGTTCTAAGGCGCTCGTCACATTTTCAAGTGGACCTAAATTGGTCGTTAATACTCACATTCGATTTCAAGAAATGTTGCAAGGTTTAGGCAATACGAAATTCAGCAAATGCAAAAAAAATCGTTATGACTGCCAAATTTATTCTCCAATTCGATCGTTTAGTTATAAAAGTTTTTTTTGTATAACGTAATATAATGCAATTTTTTTTTTTTTTTTTTTAAAAACTCTATGAACTTATATTTCATGATTTTCACCATAAGTTCAAATTTAAAACAATGACTTCGAGAATTCAATAAATATGCTCGGTTTTTTTCTCTTTTTTTCGTTATTGCTTGCTTGCGAGCGTTGACAGAGCGTGAACAACATAGTGAATATTTAGTACATAAAAATATACTGTATATCAGGGAAAAAAATGAGTCTTCAGAAACTTCTTCGAATTACATACGATAATATAGAGCTATGCATTCGGTGTTACGCCGAAACCGTTCAAAAGATATGGTTTTCAAGAAGATAACTGACTTTTTACATCAATTTCCTTAAAATTCTCCGAATAATATTCACAGAAGTTCTTGGATATTTCATGCATAATAAATGAAACGTTGCGCATTGCACATGCACGAAAAATATACAGTGTGAGTCAGGTAACACGGACCAATAGCTCTATGGCCCCTTGATGTGGACCACCATGCATGCAATGTTTGGTTGCTTTTATGTAAAGCACCATTTGTGACGTGTTTAAAAATGAAAAGTTGTCTCAATCTAAATTACAAACGCAACAAACATTTCTTTAGCAATTTTATACTGTATTTCAAAATGAAAAGTTTTTAATCTAATTAACGCACTTCCTTAGCATACGCAAGGGGTGTGTCGAAATTAAAGAAACGTTTCGCAGCGTTTCGTGGCGTACGCAACAACCACCTCGTTAGTGAAAAAGCCATTTGACAGTTTGTTAACGAGAGAATTGCACCTCTAGGAATCTCAAATACTTAATATTTGGCATAGTTACACCATTTATCCTTTCCAAACCCAGCCGATTTGAATGAATTTGCATGCATGTATACATGTATATACATTTATAGATATAGGCAATAACGTGACGAAACAGCTAGATACAGTATAAAAATACTCAGGTTCATGCCCTTGGATATCATTCTGGTGTTTTCCACATTTAACTAGTCACATTAGTGTTGCATTCGGTAGACCCATACAGGTTCGATTCCCGGGTCGGCTATCCTCGATTGTGGTTTTTCATGGTTTCCCACAATTCCTCCAGGCGAATGCTGGGATAGTTCATATATTAAATCGGCCATGACCGTCTTCCTTTCCAATCCCATACCCAAAAACGGGAAAAATAACTAAATTGTGATGTTGGGGTCCATCATGACCAGACTGCTTCGTCTGCCATAATTTGTATAATGACCCCCTCTGCCAAATGGTACTATATGTACCGACTTGCAGGGTAAAGAATTGAATTGAATTGAAGAACGCCTTACAAATGGCACTTTACAGAAAAGCAACGTACCAAACGCTGCATGGTGGCCGACATCCCGGGTCCATAGAGATTGGTCCGTGCAACGTAGTCCTCACTCACACTGCCTATTAAGGATCATCCTATAGCTTGTAATCGGCAAAAAACATCAAGCAATGTGAGGGCAGAAAATTCATTCGCACGCAGCAGGAATAATTCTGCTGAAACAAGTAACTACTGAAATATGGTGCCAAATTTGGCCACCTCGCGGAAAATGCACGTACTTATACCAACATTGCGCTCATGCCAGATGAAAAACGGCTAGTGTACACCGCCCTTACAGCAGCATCGAGTTTAAATAATGCGTCAAAATCTATATGTCGGATGCTTTTTATAACGCTGCGCAACCACATAGATGCCGGCAGTAAAATGCGCAACGACCCATTTCTATTAGGCTTAATACATTTTAAGAGCGCCATTACGAAGATGGCTTAAATAGGTTGTTTAGCAAGTTCCTTATAGCATTATATAGAGGAGCAGGCGCAAGCATATATCCTCCAAACCAAAATCACGTCAACAAAGTTATAGGATCGATGCAAGAGCTATACAAACTTGGTTAAAAAGTGGTTCTCGTTTAACATCAAAATTCTACATAACGATTGTTAGAAATCTCTTCCCCATAACAAATAAGGGATAATCTATACACATTTGTACAGCATGTGTTCTAAGAAAGAATTCTGCACATTTGCATAGAAATATATCAAACTTTTCCTGAAATTTTTTATTCTTCGCCGCATTAATATGATAATTTATGTGGTAATTGAATACCACATTATCATATAAAACGGCGAAAAATAAAAATTATTTAAAATTTTTCGAAAAATGTAAAATACATTAGAGCAATATGTAACCAATTAAAAAAGTAATCCAAACTATTATGAACAAATAATTCAACAAAAATCGATGCGAATTATTTCTTCAAACGTCTGAATGTTATACCAAAATTCTACAGAAAATAGAAAATAACTCAACACTGTTATGGAATTCTAATTCTGTACATCCATCCAAAACTGACACACTATTAACTGATACATTTCCAGCATCACCTTAAGAAACGAATCCAGCATGAAGTGATGTGAAAAACTTGCGAGCATTCTTTATTTTCCACACGAAGCTCACTTAATGCCATTGAATTTTTTTGAGTAAAAGGTTAAAAACTTCGAAAAAAAATAACGATTTCCAGAGAAATAGCAAAATCCTATTTATATATATAAAAAAGGCTATAGAGTTAAGTCGTGCTTCTCTTAATGCTGTCCATAATCCCGAGAGGATTTCAAGCTACTAAAAAATCACCGCCATAATCTTTCTCATCAATTACGTCACGGGTTCGATTAGTGCGATCGTCGATAATAGGCATAAAGGCATGCTCATTTAATCCTCGATTACGTTTCTCTGAATTTGGTGCAACCCGCCATCGAGTTAATTACACAGAAAAGTCGGACACAAATAAAAGGGGCAAATAATAACGGCGGTTTATGGCCTAATGGATCATTTAACGTTTCGCCTTTCCTCGTCCAAATCATTTAACGAAATGATAACGTTGCATGACACGCATTAACAAGAGCACGAAGATTTTTATAGAGCAATTAAGCCTGCGAGGCCAAGCACAAATAGGAATACAACTAGCAAATGCTTAACGAGTTGTTTTAATCAAGATTAAGAAAGGAAAGAAGCTCAGCGCATCAAGACGTCTTTTACAACCATTTACTCCGTATGAAACAAGTAGGCCTATCTATGCAAGTTCCATGGACTTGGTTCTAATGCTCTGTAAAGTGAGTGATGATGCATACTGTTTTTGCGGTGCGATTATCCTTTTTTTCCCTTATAACACTACATTATTTAAATCATTTAAAACTAATGTTTCCTGCTGTATAATTATTGCTGAAACGAGAATAAGACAAAAATATTCATTCCAGCTTCAAACATTAGGAGACCAAACATTTAAGTCACGTGCAATTTAAATTTTCATCGTGTCTTATATGCTACGCCCACATGTAGCCTGCTGGAGAAAACAGAGGAACTTATTCTTGCTAATTGTTGCCAGCTGTTCTGGAAACAAGCTTATGTGACTTACATATGTAACAATGTTATATAAACTATGTGCACATAAACCTATGTAAATTGCGTAAGTTTAAGTTTCCAGAAACAATTGACAGCAATTAGAAACAAGAAGTTCTTTTTATGTTCCAGTTTCCTTCAGACACGACTCCGTTGTCCTCACTGGAGAAAACATACAGGAACTTTTTGTTGCTGATTGTTGCCATTTGTTCTGGAAACAAACTTATGTGATTTACATGTACGCTACATACAGTATGTAACAATGTTACATAGACTATATGCACATAAACCTATGTAAATTACAAAAGTTTATGTTTCCAGAAGCAAATGGCAGCAATTAGCAACAAGAATTTTATTTTACGATCCATTTTACTCCAGATACGACATCGTGGTAACAACAAAGGAAATAAATGGGGAAATATTGGTTATCACGAGTCTGAATGTAAAAGTAAAATTCCATTTAAAGGATACATAAAATTCCGATTGTTATCATTTGCTACTGGTGATATGGTTTTCAGCTTTTATGGACAACGAGAACGCCCAACGTTAACAAAAAAGCAACTTCAGAATTTCAAGGAATTTACATGATCAAGAGATAAAAAGACTTGCACGTATCGTTCGTTGCATCTTTATGGATATACATTCCTAACTTTCATTATAATACGAAGGAACGAACTGTATCTATCGCAAGTGGTTTCTGAAATACCGGTATTACTCTTTTCCTTGAACTAGGACATGGAGGCAGGCAGGCAGCTCGCAGCGCCTCTACGAGGTGTTCTCGTCATCGCTACGTAATTTTGCCTCGTTGTGCATTCTGGTAAAATGTCTCGACAGTCGAGCGCGATGAAAAGCATAGTGTGGCAAGATGGTTGCCACAAAGTGCACCGCTTCATGGCTACGAAGCTACCTTAAGGGACGGAAGAGATTGGCGTGGGACTCATTGCGTTGTTTCACGCTGCTCTTTCCAATCGATATTGGTGGGGAAGCGAGACGATTGAAATTGCGATGATTTCAGGCGGCAATGATGCATGAAACACTCTCATCATCTCAAGACCTAAGCATCGCGCAATCGGCCGAGCAAATCGGTGCCATTCGGCGCTTTTACAAGCATTTTGTAATTAAAACGTGATGCCAAGATGGCGCCCAGAATTAGGCCGCTTCCGGAGAGTCACGACGGCCCGTATATATACACCGCAATTGCTCACGGGGCTAGTAACGCGATGATGGATTCAGCGCAGGAGCAAGATGGCGGCCAAAACCCCGGACATTTCGATGACATCAAAATACTGCCCTTCACGCTTTCGATTCAAATTCAGCCTGCAGGACGGACAAGCAAGGTGAAAGTTTAGAACTGACAGCCCATCCATGCAGACAGAATATGGCACAAAATGTCCATAGGTCTAGTAATATACTGTATAACGATGACTGGCATGCTAGGTCATAACGACAGTCACAGACTTGTTTCCATCTAAGTATTATTTATTTCACTGGGCAGAAAATTCAACATTTGTAGCATTGGTTTGTGACACTAAAAATGCCCCTATATTGCTAGATAAGAGGACATGCTGCGGCTTCATAAGCAAGTTGCTGTCAGACTATCATTTTTCAGACATTTTGGAAATATAATTGAAACTAGGAAAAAGGCACGAATTTCATCAAAAAATAATGCCGCTTCTCGTTAAGTTTGCGCGACGAGTTTTTGATACGTTTCCTCCTCGTTAATTGCTAAAAAAAAAGATCAATCCACTCTTGAAACGACAATGTTGCCCGAAGCCACGGCGTCGTGTTTTGTGTGAAACCCCTTTGAAATGTGCCTTTTCAAGATCTTTGTTTTCCGTCAGCCAACTAGCCTTGCTGACAGACAAAGAAAACCTTAAATTGAGTTTTATTGATCTTGGGAATGAAAACAAAGATGGCACTGGAGCGATCAGCGGACTGACTTAGGGAACTGTAAATCACTCCAGTCTTTATAGTTCCTTATAACGAGCAACATCCGAACGAATATCTTCCATTTTTATCATTTTATTTAAGTTTTTATCTCCTTGCTTACTGTTATCGGATCTCGATTTCTCCATCTGTAAATGAGATGTCCAATTTCCCATTCTCCACAAAGAGCAAAAAAAACCCTGCAAATTCATCACAGGGGGAAAAAACCAACAGTGTTGCTGGGGTTGCACTCAGGTTAATCAGGATTAATGCAATCTGCAGTAAACAAAATGGGTTTCGTTTACTTTTCCATTAGTGTTGGTCGTATAATGGACGAGCACTTTTATCAACGATGCATAAACATTTAAACATTAATGTTTTATCCGCGTCATTTTCGAAAAATACGAGCGTAATTTCCTGCGATCCTAAAAAAATCGAAAAATGGACACTCTTCCATATCAAAAAAGGGATACGTCGAAATGCATGCAACATGTAAAAGGTTGGAGCTATACAGTAGTTAGTGCAGAATACAAAAAGTGTATTTTTCAGTATAAAACTTGCGGATTTGCAAGTATACAAGGTAAAAAATCTACAATGTTGAAAATGTATTTAACAGGTAATTTTTAAAGAATCTCCAACATTTATACAAAAATTGTGTTTGCCTTATTAAAATTTAGCTCACATCCAATTCGTTAAGACAACGGATATACAATTATATTATGGTACAATTTTACAAAAAACAAATTATAACAACAGGGTACATGTACTCGGACATAGCAATTGACAACTACAAGTATAAGATCACGTGTGCAAAATCGACTAGCCAATCGATTAAAAACATAAAATTTCTCGCTGTTTTTAAACCAATTAATGCATTTCTTTGCACACATGACTTCACGACTGCCAAATGTGCCATTCATAAAGTTTGTTTGAATACCTCTACAGTTGACAATCCTGAGAAACAGCAAATTCTGATCAAAATATTGTAGATTAATTACATGTACAGTATTAGCGAGGATGAATCAGAAATACTATTGAGGGGGGAGGGGGTGAATTATATTCAGGAATGATGCGAACAACCTCTGGAAAATCAAGCTAATCAAAGACTTTTCCACATCCTGGATACATGAATTGCACGTAGCTAAAATTGCATGAATGATAGAGGAACTTTTATAGGCTATTGCCATTCGCTCTTATAAAAAGGGCATATAGCGAGTGCTCAACTTCCCCAGATGCCGATAAAACGGCGCAAACGCACGAGCGTGATGAATTATCTTTTACGTGGACAACATTTCCACGCACGCACACATTCAAATGGAAATAATTTCATGCACTTTCAGACAGCCATTT
>JAQGAO010007390.1:0-11342 GCA_034697705.1 Ommatoiulus sabulosus
TTTAGGCGCCACTTGCGCCTAAGAATGTGTTACGCAACTGCGTAGCACATTCTTCATGAATAATTTATTCATGACATTGTATAGCAATTGTTTGGTCAATACATTATAAGTGATATATTTATTGCATTATTTGATATCTGAATAATGTTATGTCCAAACTGAACAAGACATAACTGCAGACAATATGTCACATATGCATGCTGACCAGTGCTTGAAATTTAATTTAAAACACAAATAATGTATCACCCATGCTTGATTGAAATCATGTAATACAGACATGTGGTAGGCTGGTTACAAGCTAGACTTACTTTATACAGGGTAAACCAGATGTCTGGGACTTCCAAATATTTTTGAAAACACTGGTGTTAGGTAAAATGTGCCAAGAATAAATGAATAGAACGTGATTCGAGGATTCCAAAAACCTTCTCAAAATTCACGCCACACGTCATTTTCATGGCGCATGCGAGTTTAATATCTAAACCGCTGGAAACCCAGCTTAATAAAAAATTGCCCTTTTGCAATAAAATGTTTTGTGATACAAATGTAAGATAATCCAGACACATTATGAAATTTGCAGCATGAAATTATGAACATCAAATAAATTGTAATGAAAAATACTAAAATCCATTGAATGATTTCTAATCAAAATAATAGTGTACATAAAGACATTACATATTTGGTATGGAGTCCATTTGCATCAATATTACATCTTGTAATCAATAGGCATAAAGTTTATTAAGTTTTGTGTCACTTCTGGCTCTATTTTGGCCCAGTCATCTTGAATGATTAATTCTACTTGTTTTTTGGTTGCTTAAGTTCCTTTAGGGTTCAAGTCAGGTGATTGGGAAGTTGTATTGTCTTCTTCTGACATCATACACCAACCATACTCAACCAACGTTTAGTGATCTCTCCATTTATCAACAGCTGCCTTTTGGAGAAAATACAGGCAATCGCACACTGGTAACTATATTTGTATTTCCAATATAATTATGCCCAGTCATTTTGGCTGAGTCATCTTGAATGATTAATTTCACATGTTTTTTGTTGCTTAAGTTCCTATAGGGTTCAAGTCAGGTGATTCGGAAGGTGTATTGCCTTCTTCTGAAATCATAAAGCAACCATACTCAACCTACGTTTAGTGATCTCTCCATTTATCAACAGCTGCCTTTTGGAGAAAATACAGGAAAACGCACACTGGTAACTATATTTGTATTTTCAATATAATTACGCCCAGTCATTTTGGCTGAGTCATCTTGAATGATTAATTCCACTTGAATGATAAATATTCAGATCAGGGAAGTGATCGTTTTGCAAATATGTACTCTATAAATGTTTTAAAACATTGCAAATTTGTACTTGGCAAAGGTTAAAAATGTGTACTTGAAAAAGGTTTTAAATGTTCCAATTTTTTACTCGAAAACCGTAGAAAATTTTGCAAATGTGTACTCGAAAAACGTAGAATATTTTGCTAATTTGTCCTCCGAAAAAGTGGAGAATTTTTCAAATAAGCTCTCGGAAACTCTTGCAACTTTTGCAAATTTTGAGTGGAAAAATTTGTCATCTAAATTTTTTAAAAAATGTTACAAACTTGTGCTGGGAAAATTTTGAAAAATGTGGAAATGGGTCCTAAGCTAACCACGTAGAATCATTGATTTTGGATTGTCGCCACATGAATACATTGAACTTCCTTGACGTTTTAAAAATAAGTCATTCTTTCCTTACTATGCCAGACATTTTCATGTTCATCGATTTAGCAGGTTTTAGAACAAATTTTCCTGACAAAACAAGGAAAATGTCACAATTGAAATAGAACAACGTATTCCAAGATTTTTAAAAATCAACACCAGACAATATTTTTCAAAATATACTAATAAAACTAAGTCATTCTTCCCAGACTTCCAAATATTTTTTAAGTATCCTGCACACTTTTAACAATGTTAAAACTTTTTACAAATTAGTATGAAATATGTTTTAAAATTTCAGAGTTTTCCGTTCGAAAAATATCAAAAGTTGCGGAAATTTGTACTCAATAAATGTTCGTAAATATTGAAAATATGTACACTGAGAAGGTTAAAAATCTGTGCTTTAAAATTTAAATGTTAAAAATCATCAAAATTTGTACTAGAAAAACGTGGAGAATTTTGCAAATTTGTCCATGGCAAACGTGTACATTTTGCTAATTTCTCCTCAAAGCTGTTGCAAATTGAGAAAATTTTCCCTGGCAACATCATCTAATGAGCCCTGAGTTAACCACATGTATGGAATCATTGATTTTGGATCGTGACATGATGACAAGGTTAAATTCCCCTTACTTTATCAAATGAGATGTTGTTCCCTGACTACCAGCTATTTTTCAAATTCCCTGCATACTTTTCCAGATTTTCCAAGGGTGGGGATACCCTGAAATTGCAAATTATTAATTCTCAGAAACTGTTGAAAATGTTACAAGTCTGTATTTGAATCATTGACATCGTGGAAAAGTTATTGTAAAAAACTTTACAAAATTTTCAAATTTTTGCTTGATCGGTAAACGTAGGACATTTACTAACTTTGTACTGGTAAAATTTGGAGAAATAAATCTGCAAAGGGGCCCTGAGCTAAGCACGAAAAAGTATTAATTTGTTTGAATAATGACAACATGATTGTTAAATTTCCCTGACTTTTTCCAAATAATCCATTCAACCCTGACTTTTTTCTGATTATTCCTTACAAAAGGAAACATCTTCAAGTGGTCGGAAACAATAGCGAATTTTAAAACCAACACACGACCAAGAAACACAAGTTTATTTTGTCTGTAACGTTTCGACGCTGCACAAAATTGACTTATGCTCTTTGATGGTGTGTTGGTTTTAAAATTCGTGATCATTCCTGATATTTTCAAGTACCTTGATTTGTCTTATATAGGTCTATGGAACCCTGTATAATTAAAATAATATGGATATTTGAACGTATTTTACCGAAGCCATGGCTTACGGCATCACATAGCATTTAAGGAGACATGTCTTTGAGGCTAAAATGCCTGCTTGGTGCCCATTTTTTGTTTTGTTGCTTTTTGTGGTATTTTGGTTGATTTTTCTCTCTGAAATGATGCAAAACACGTCATTTGTTGCACAGTGCCCGTATGTAGGTCGCCCCTAAATACAAATGTTTTTCCACACAAAAATAAGTTCTATTTTCCTATACAGTATAGGGCTCTGTAATGTTCTCAACACTCTATGTGTTTAAGCTATGCACATCGTCTGCTACTTCATTGCTTTCAAACATCTTCGTCGAAATTCACGAGATTTTTCAATTTCTTGTACATATATTAGTAGTGTTGAGTAACATTGATGCCTGATCTTAGCATTGTTCATTCCTCATTTTACTCAGTATAGCAATTAGAAAATTGCACAAAATAATCCAAAGTCAGGAGAAAGGACACCATTTTTCGTCGCTGATGATCTAATCCTTTTCAGCCAAACGGACACAAATCCTATTGAAATGGCCAAATTCTTCACCATGAGGGCGGTGAAAGGGCACTTGGCTCTGTTGCGGAGACATTTTCGAGCATTTGATAGAGCCAGGGTGAGAAAGTAAGTAAATGTCCTGAGGAAAAAAAGCTTTCTTATCAAGTTGTTTTAATTAAACGTGCAGTTAAGAGTGAAGATGTCATCATTCTGCATGCAGCTTAAAATTAAGAATTTGCCAGGATATACCCAAGCTATGAAAGGTCGTGTGGTGTTTCTATTGGTGGGGCGTTGTTCATTTGAAGCTGAATTTAAGATACACCTAATCTGAGTCTTAGAAATTATGTTCACTAATTTCCATCAGTAGATGGTCAGAAATCAAATTACTTCAAATACAAACACAGAGGATGTCATTCATCTGCGAAGATGTAGACAAAATGGAGGAAGGTGGAGTCCAAGCCTGTGTTATGAATATGTTGAATTGCGATGTCCAAAGTGCTAGTGTTGATTGTAAATGTGGGAAGAGAATCTGGAACTGACTCGAATAAAGATTGTAAATGATCCAATTTAATTATTAATAACAAATCATAATGTTATCAGGTAACAAAAATCACAGTTAAAATCATTTTGAGGCAACAATTAATGGGATTCAAGTTCAATCGCAACTTGTATCTAGAAACAAAAAGGAATAAAAGGATAATATTCGGTAATCATGCACATAAAGGGGAAGACTAAGGTCCCCAAAGAAATTATTCGGTACAATTTGATTCGCGATGAAAAAAAATTAAACAATTAAAATCAGCAAATGCGAGAATAGGAAAAGACAATTCAACAATATGCAACTTCCAATAAAATAATTAAACAGGGCATTAGGACATGGGATGATCAAAGCCAATAACACTATCAAATTGTCATTCATTTGGTATCAACATTTGAAATTAATCACAAGAGCGATAAGAATATGCAAAATTCAAAAAAAGGTTTTGATAATAAGAAAAATACCCTTGATCCTGGCCATTATCAAAAGTAGTTATAAGGGGCAATTTTTTGGCAGATTATGAAAGGGTTTATAAGTTTTTTAGAATCATGAAGAAATCCTATATAAAAGGCACTTTTCAGGATATAAGAGCATACAACAAATTCTCTTTGAAATAGGGAAATATACAAAACATCCTTGACAAGGATCAAATGTAAAAGTTAATATGTTTGGCAAAAAGAGTGGTTATGAAAAAGGCTGGAATAAAAATAAAAATGTAACATGCAATATGAGATCATTTGGGTAATGTTCAACTTGCCTCCGTCAATACTGTCAAGTATCTGGGTGTTAATATTTCGAATAATCTTTCTTGGAACCACCATCTTACAAAAATTATTGGAGCAGCAAATCAACGCCTAAGATTTGTTCAATGCATATTTCGTACGTGTCCAGAGAATGTTAAGGAAACTGGCTTCACAACACTGGTTCTCCCTATGTTGGAGTACTGCGCTCTTATTTGGAACCTTCAAAGGATGAATAAAATCCTGCTATTAGAAATAGTCCAATGGTGGGCAGCCAGGTTTGTTAAGGGATACTACCAGCATTCATAAAGTGTGACAGAAATGCTTTACTCTTTAAATTGGGACTCATTGAAAGCAAGATGAGAAAATTTATCTATAGGCTTATTTAAACGTATCAATCCACATTCTTAATCGCATCTTGTGTCCCATATCTTCATGCCTAACAAACACTGTAAAAGTAGGCGTAATCATTCTAAACCTCTGACTGATCTCCGTGCTAAAACGGATGCTCACTATTGGTCTTTCTTTTCGCACGCAATTAGACGATGGAATAACCTTCCTGACGATAGTTTAAATTTAATTTAAGTTCAATTTAACAATGATGTCTAAGTCGATCGCAACTGACGTAGGGGCTTTCTCCTGAAAATGGGCTCGACCCCTCTACCATATGGCATTTAGTTACTGGCTGTAGAGTACTGAGTTGAATTGAATTGAATTGAGATTTGGCATACAATTACAAAATATATTTAAGGAAACATGACAGCTTTCTTCTCCTATAAAGAAGATCACAATGTATCTAAATCAGCCATTGAAGGATCTTTCTTGAGAACAACCATTCTGCAAAAGATCCAAAGTCTTCTCTCTCTCTTGGCCTTTCTTTGTCCTCCTTCTTTTGTTCTGTCAGGTGGTATTCTTCATGATGGCTTGGTACAAAGCCACAGGTGTTTTTTTCGCTTTCCCTTTTATCTTCCAAAGTCCCTCGTGCGGCACTAAGATGGCAATCTTCCCTCTTTCCACCCTTCGCAAAATATTTGACCCTTTGGTCCTATCTGCAATCAGGGGGAGTGCAAAAAAATCTTAAAACACATTCACAATAATCTTGTTAATTGCATAGTTATTGGTGAAGACACACAAACGATATTATATAACGTATTTCAAATACTTGCATGCCAATCATCAGAAATATGTTACATAATCAGATGGTGGCCAAGAATCGGAAAATGCACCGCTTTTTCAGCAGAAAAATAACTGTTGCCTTTAATCGTAATTGCTGATAACATGGGAAATATTCGATAAGCATACAGAGAATTCTTTTGCTGATTCCCATGCATTCTGCAATACACAAACATGGGCGGTAGTTTGCTTTATTTTTGAAACCGGCAATAAATTTCCCCTGACCAGATGTAAACGTAAATATTGTTATCACTTATGTAACCTGTCATTTGGTAAATGACACTGTAAAACAACTACTTTTTAATAGATCTTATTTCAGATCAGGCACTGAAGAGCAATATGAAGAAAAAAAGCATTTATTGCAAGAAGATGCCACAATGGAAGAAAAATTCAGACGAAAAATACCACCAAAAACGTGCTCAGGGAAAACACACCAGGCCAATTGGATTGTCAGCAAGGCAACAGGCTGCAGATTTTATTGCAAGTTGCCCACAAGGTAAGAATGGTTAATTTATGCATGATGAGTCATTTATCTTTTAAAGTGCAGGTGAACATGGCATTTCCATAATGTTATTCTAGTATAAAAACGAAAATTTTTCCAGGCAATGTTTTAAATACAATGTTTTATTTCAGATTCTTTTGATGTGATGTGCGATGTTAGTCCAGACGACTCAAGGCCTCTGAAAAAACATCAACAGACAGTGCACCACCACGCACACCAACAACAATACCAGAAAGCCGCAAACAGCTACCCAGTAATGTGGATTCCTATGGACCTACAAGTAGGTAACCTTCCTGTTATGTTTCAATGTAATTTAAACATTCCTATGCACGTTATGCCATCATTACTAATCAACCCAGTAAAACGCTTACAATATTTGATTGGACATTGCGGAAAGATCAACGCAGGTGAAAAGAGGAGTTATAAAATACATTAAAAAGAAAGCAGAGCAAGTTGCAGTTGAAAGAAAGGAAATTAAATATTGAAGAAAAGAGGCTGAAATTAAAAGAATATTAGTTAGAATTCAAGAAATAAAAGTTTGTACTTGAGATAGAAGAGCACAAGGTCCAACTAGAGCTAAATAAAGAAGAACGCAAGGTCCAACTAGAGATGCAGAAAGCGGAGAACAAGGCATTCTTTGAACTGGTGCGATGTGCTTCTTCAGAAGTTTAGGTTCGGTCAATTTTTGTTTTTTGAGTACTTTTTGTTTGAATTAGTCTTATTTTCATTACTTAAACAGATATCAAAGTGTAGATTAGCAAGGTTTTAAATACAATGTTTTATTTCAGATTCTTTTGATGTGATGTGCGATGTTAGTCCAGACGACTCAATGCATCAGAAACGACAACAACAGATAATGCAACACCACGCACACCAACACCAATACCAGAAAGCCCCATAGAGCTACCCAGTAATGTGGATTCCTATTGACCTACCAGTAAGTAACCTTCCTATTATGTTTCAATGTAATTTAAACATTCCTATGCACGTTAAGCTGTCATTACCAAATCAACCCAGCAAAATGCTTACAATAATTGATTGGACATTGCAGAAAGGTCAAAGAGTAGCTTTGGCATACATTTAAAAGAAAGCAGAGCGAGATGCAGTTAAAAGAAAGGCAATTAAATATTGAAGAAAAGAATCTGAAATTTAAATAAGATAAGTTAGAAAATTTTGTATTTAAGAAAGAAAAGTGCATGGTCCTACTAGAGCTAGAGAAAGAAGAATGCAAGGTCCAACTAGAGATGCAGAAAGCAGAAAATGAGGCATTCTTTGAACTGGTGCAACGTGCTTCTTCATGATTTTAGGTTCGGTCAATTTTTGTTCTTTTGAGTACTTTTTGTTTGAATTAGTCTTATTTTCATTACTTAAACAGATATCAAAGTGTAGATTAGCAGGGTTATAAATACAATGTTTTATTTCAGATTCTTTTAATGTGATGTGCGATGTTAGTCCAGTTGACTCAAGGCATCTGAAACGACATCAACAGATAGTGCAACACCACGCACACCAACACCAATTCCAGAAAGCCCCATAGAGCTACCTAGTAATGTGGATTCCTATAGACCTACCAGTAAGTAACCTTCCTATTATATTTTAATGTAATTCAAACATTCTTATGCACGTTAAGCCGTCATTACCAATCAACCCAGTAAAATGCTTACAATATTTGATTGGACATTGCAGAATAGTCAAAGAGGAGCTTTAGCATACATTGAAAAGAAAGCAGAGCGAGATGCAGTTGAATAAAAGGCAATTAAATATTAAAGAAAAGAATCTGAAATTAAAATAATATAAGTTAGAATTCAAGAAAGAAAATTTTGTACTTGAGAAAGAAAAGTGCATGGTCCAACTAGAGCTAGAGAAAGAAGAACGCAAGGTCTAACTTGAGATGCAGAAAACAGAGAACTAGGCATTCTTTGAACTGGTGCTACATGCTTTTTCAGAAATTTAGGTTTGGTCAATTTTTTTTTCTTTTGAGTACTTTTTGTTTGAATTAGTCTTATTTTTATCACTTCAACAGATATCAAAGTGTAGATTTGCAAGGTTATAAATACAATGTTTTATTTCAGATTCTTTTGATGTGATGTGCGATGTTAGTCCAGACGACTCAAGGCATCTGAAACGACATCAACAGATAGTGCAACACCATGCACACCAACACCAATACCAGAAAGCCCCATAGAGCTACCCAGTAATGTGGATTCCTATAGACCTACCAGTAAGTAACCTTCCTATTATGTTTTAATGTAATTTAAACATTCCTATGCACATTAAGCCGTCATTACCAATCAACCCAGTAAAACGCTTGCAATATTTGATTAGACATTGCAGAAAGGTCAATACAAGTGAAAACAGGAATTTTAAAATACATTGAAAAGAAAGCAGAGCGAGATGCAGTTAAAATAAAGGCTATTAAATATTGAAGAAAAGAGGCTGAAATTAAAAGAATATAAGTTTGAATTCAAGAAAGAAAAGTTTGTACTTGAAAAACAAAAGCGCAAGTTCCAACTAGAGATGCAGAAAGCGGAGAACGAGGCAGTCTTTGAACTGGTGCGACGTGCTTCTTTAGAAGTTTAGGTTCGGTCAATTTTTGTTTCTTTGAGTACTTTTTGTTAGAATTGGTCTTATTTTTATTACTTACACAGATATTAAAGTGTAGATTGTGTAAACCTGTTATGTTGTTATAACAACAAATTAATTGTTGAAAGTAATATTATGTTGTTTTGAGTACGTTTTTTTTATTTTTAGTCAAATGTCGAAGTGTACATTATTGAAACCTGGTAGGTTTCAATAAGAAATTACTTGTTGAAAGTATTTTTTTGTTTGATTACATTTATGTCTGGTGAATGAGGGGGAGTTTTCTCAGTTGTGGGCAGTTGTACATGCACCATTCCATGCCTATATGGGCTTTATATTTTAAGTCGTTATCTTAATACAGTACTAACCCATCTTTAATATTTAGTTTTTCTGCACTAGTTTGTACATACTGAAGTATTTCAAAGTAGATGTTTTTGTCCATATTTCCCTTATTTAAGATCAGATTTTATGTACCAGCAGCTGACATACAACCCCATATCATCACTCCACTACCACATTGTTTTACAGTTGGCTGAAGCATGTTTTTTCAGTTTCTCTCCATTCATTACAATGGCCCTCTGTTCTAAATTCTAAATTTCTAATTATTGGTGCTGTTGAATGGCTTTTTCCTGGCCACTATTTCATTAAATTATTTTTTGGGAGAACAGTGCACACAGTCTCAGGGCTGACATTTATGCAAACGTATGTAAACCCCATGAGCAAGTTTTAGAGCACTTAGTTAGGGTGTTTTCATAATTTGACAGAGAATCCACCAGTCGTCAGTATCAGTAAATATGTTGGTAGGACTCATCCTTACTTTACTAACAATTTGATGGTTATTTCTATACATTTTGATGATATTCTGGATGGTAGTGCCTTCTTTGCATAATTCGAGCTATCATCCAGAAGGGATTTTTTATTCTCAAGATGGCTAACAATCAATTCATGTTCCTTCTATGGTGTTTGGGCTCCTATTTAAAAAAATACAACTTTCCTATGACGAATTAATAGAAAGGCAACATGACAAGACACAACACTCATTTAAGGTATTTTCTCTATGCAATTTATTTAAAATATATGCACAAAATAATGTTCTTTTGACTATATTGTTTTTACTCCGATGTTCATTTGATGTATGGATTTGACTTTGACATTGATTTGTTAAACTATTTCGTGTTGATTCAATTTATTACATTGAATGTCTGTTGTAATTTGGTGCTTAAAATGTAAGTAAATATACATTACATCATCAATTCATTCAAAGTTACTTTTCTTTGTTGAATTAGGATAATTAGACGAATACATAGCTGTTGAATGCATGTGTATGGTTTTCACTGTATTACATAAAGAACTTAAGGAATATTTCAAACTACATATTAGGAATTAAGTTATTATCTATATAAGAAACTGGAAAACAAACTTAGTTTTGTGGGGCACTAACACATGCACATAAGTAAGGTGTTATAAAGCATTGCTTCTGGAATCTCTATATCGCAGAGGCCCTGATAAGGGCCAGGGAAATAAAAATGGACAACAATTTGTTAGTATTTGTGCTGCGCTAACACACGCACATAAGTAAGGTGTAATAAAGCATTGCTTCTAAAATCTCTCTCTATCGTGGAGGCCCTGAAAAGGGCCAGGGAAGGGAAAATAAAAATGAAACTGTTAGTATTTGTGCAGCCCTAACACACGCACATAAGTAAGGTGTTAAGAAGCATTGTTTCTGGAATCTTTCTTTATTGTGGAGGCCCTGAAAAGGGCCAGTGAATGGATAAATGGAAGACAGCAAGGTGTTGACTGTCGAGATCAAAACATTTCCGGGAGTCGACTGCTCGTCCTTGGTGTGTTGTTCATGGAATGACTTGTTCTGTTAGTACAAGGCAAAAATCAAACTAAAGATGTTCAACGCACTGGCAGCGGTGAGGGCATGGCACTGGTTGCAGCATGGCCCATGGCAGAAGTTGCCTGAAAGTAGCCAACTTAAGGCATGTGCAAGTACACATCGAAGCGACAGGTTAATTATTAAAATAGGCTGCAGTTTGGCTGCCATGCAGACCAGTATAACAGTTTGACGGTAACACTAATGTCTTGTAGATCATACCTACTTGTTGCAGTAATAATAACAAAAGCCCATTTGATGACAACTTTAAAAAAAAACACTCCGCAGCCTGACGAACACTTGCCATGGATGGTTTAAAATTCGTTTGGTTTTGAGTCAGTTAATTGCCTGCAAATGGGGTGATCAACAATTCTTGCAAAGGGTAACCTTGGTTACCATAAAGACAAAATCGCCTTCCTGATTCAAATATTGCAGACATCTCCAACTGCTGATACATGTTTGTTTCTTGAAAGATCCCTAGAGT
>JAQGAO010007391.1:0-11341 GCA_034697705.1 Ommatoiulus sabulosus
CATGTAGCCCGCTGGGTGGCGCCAGTGGTCGGTAAGTACCTTTCTTAATTAATACGTCGCAGCGTGCTCTCACCCTTACAAAGGAAATAATAGTAATAATGTCATTGCAATATCTTTGATATCATATGAATCTTCAAATCAACATCCATGTGATTTTGATTGATACTATAAGATTCCACAAATGATTCTTTCATTTGTGGGATTAAAAGATGACAACAACATGAAAATATGCAAATTAGGGTCTTCATTAAAATACTTTACAAATTATTTCAATGAAGACCGCAGGGCGCTCACCGAGATGACACGTAACACGATACGACGTGTGACTTAATTGTCAGCAACACGTCGAAGCCAATGCAAAATATGGGTCAGCGCTCACTGAAATAACTTAATTTCTGTGGGCGCTGACTCATATGTTTGCATTGGCTTCGACGCACGTGTTGCAGGCAAGTCACGCGTCGTATCGTGTTACGTACCATCTCGGTGAGCGCCGTACCTAATTCATACTTGTTTTGATTTCTGTAAAAGAAAGAAGGCAAAATTAATTTTATTTCAATGTTGTTTTCATTTTTTTTAGTTACAGTGTACTTGTTTATGAAACGTTCTTAATTGCTTTCAAAATTATTTAAAAATTATTTACAATTCATTTCCATAAAATTGCTCTAAAATAGTTAAATTTCTTCTTTGATCCGTAATAACCATGAAAGTTTACTTAAAATCACACTACATATATATTCATAGATGCGCGAAGAAATTGGCAACATTGTTAAATAAAGCTTTCATATCTGCTCAGACATTGCAAATATTCTCCATAACTAATTTATTTTATGAAATTATGAATGCTTTAGAACCCGAATATTTATGCACTGTTACATTTTTCAGTTTTTTTAATTATATGTAGGCCTACTTATACTGTTAACTACTATTCCACGCACATTCCAAGTGGGAGTTTATGGTAAATCAGACGAAATGTGTGATGATATAACAACGGGTTCTGCCAATCATTATCGACAACATCACAGCTACAAGTTTCACATGATTTATTATTTACAATGATAACCGTTAAATGATTTCTCGGCCCACGTCCATTACAACGGACTGCTGTAATCGAGTTTGATAAATAAATTATGTAGACACATAAAAAATAAATGAGACAACTTATGTTTCTGTTATTATACAGCATACTGTTTTGCCTTACTGAATAGGCCAAGGCGCACATTCGGAACGACCCACGTGGGGTGGGAGTGGGTGCAAATCGCGCCTGAGGACTCCCATTTAAAAACAATATTTTTAACAATTAAGCGTCGATTATGCACACGTGACATCGCGACTGCCAAACTACGATTCGTAAAGCATGTGTATCTGAATGCTCCTATTATACTGTATGTTGTTTTGCAGTATATTACATTTTCGTTATGATTCTCCTTTTTATAACCTTAGTGTCTAATTTTGTTCAATCCTTAATTCAACTCAGTACCCTACAGTCAGAAAACAAATGCCATATGGACGGTAGCAACTACATGAAAAAATATGCCCTATAGGGCATATGAACCTTCATATACAGTAAGCAGACTATATCATTCGAAAATCATACGGCGCTTTAACTAATTTCCAAAGTTAGGTGAGTCATGCGAACGCTACTCTCCTGACTTTTTCTCCTAGGTAAGTGACTCTCTTAGTTAAGTCGCAATTTAGGTGTCCGTGCGAACATAGCTTTAAGTGATTCCTGGTGATCACCATGAATGCCTAGTCGATAACAAGTTTTAACTTTAGCCGTTATCGCTAACGCGTCCCTTGCCTGCAATTTCTCGTGCGGATAACTTCAAACCATTTATCGAAACCAATAAATAAAAGTGTTACCTGGTTCAGAGACTTCTTCTCCTTCCCGCGATAAATGGTTTGAAGTTATCCGCACGAGAAATTGCAGGCAAGGGAAGCCGGAAATCCGAAAACAAGTTAGTGGAATATAAAAAAGAAGAGCATATATCAACTTCACTCCGGAGGCCTAGTTATCAATTAATCTACAGTTTTTATTACGTATTGATGATAATGAGATAAATTAGTATCAAACATGTCACCAAAATGCACTAGCATGCAGAAGTGCATAATTAACATAATTATGCTGCTCATCGTATATGTCAACTTGTACAAGAAACGCAGTTTTTCCTGGAAAACTCTTATTATTTAAAAAAAAGGAACTATGTTATTTGTTATACCTTCGTAGCAGTAAAGTTCGTAGTAGATAACACGCACTATGAAATTGTATGCAAAAAACAAACATAAAAACGTATCATTCCATGGTGTATAAAAACTGTAAATGTACGTTAAATACACATATGAAGATACATAATTTTAAATCCCTTAATTCGATGCATAAGGCATCAAATGCCTATGCATTTGAGTGCCTATGCCTATGCCTATGCATTTGAGTACCACTGAATTATAAAAAAATATACTTTCAAAGGAAGAGGATTGAAAAATTAAAATTTTGCGGATATTTTAGACGAGAAAGCGTATTTCTACAGCATATCGGAGATATATGTATGTTTAGAATATATTCAAAATATTATTGTAATCTTACCAAGACTTAAATCATTTGTCAACTTATTCACAATGGTTTCCCAAGGGTTCAATTGGCGAGCATATTTCAAAAAATGGCAAACGGTAGACAGTTTGTTAACCGTAACATTGGACGAAAATATTCGGTCGTTTGGCAAAAAACACTTCAAAAGCATACGTTATTTACGCAACTTCTGCCGTGGGGACAACTTTGCATACTGCGATTGCCAAATATTCAAACCATTATGAAGATTAAACTTGTGATGGTTTCATCATTGGATTGGTTTCCTACAGCATTTTCATAAATGCGGCCCCACTGCTACCTGAATTACTTTTCAATTGCAGACTTGCAGTCGAATGAATCCATGACCCTGTTTAGTAGGCCTAATGCACAATTGGACATCTTCCATGAATTGGAGGAGCCTATAACTGCATATCAAATCTTACTGGATGTTATCATGAGCGCAAGTACCATCATGAACCCAGTCCTTGGCATGTGTGTCTTGCTGACTTCTGCATATTTGTCCTTAACTATATTCATGGTGTTTTTCCAATCTTTGGATAATGCTAGGATTTGTTTCGTTGAAAATCGTATTTTTGAGAGTTCGCCTCTTTCGTCTAATGGCCATCTACATCTTTGCTGACCAAATTAAAGGCAAGGTAAGCGTTTCAAAATTATATATGCTAATATATACGCTATTATATATGCTATTATATATGCTACTCCTCCTCCAATACTTGGAATTAAAAGAACGTACCAGACAAATTCTCAAAGAACTCCACAGGTAAATTTCAAAATAATAGAAGTTGGTCAGTTGTATACTGACATGTTTGACACTAAAAGACGCATCTGGGTATAAACCCAGATGGATAATGGAACTTCCTTCAGATATTGAAATTGAAAGTCGGATATTTTTTATTGTACGTGTTATTTAGCCCGGTGCTTACAAGCCTGTTGGATTTCGTTGTTTTCCAATAAATCGAAAAATATGAAATGGTAACGATAATTGTGAAAGTTATCGGAAGTTCTCTGATTAATTGTTTATTATGAAATACCTTTCTTCTGTTTTTGACCAACCATAGTTTTTTGAGAGCATGTTTTCGTTATCTACATGTTTCCGTTATTAACAACTTAATAATGCATTTATTTTGATCATCCGGCTTCAGGCAATTTTCAAACATGAACCTTAATGACACGTTGATTTTGAGGACTCAGAAGAAACAAACAATAATGCACATATAGCCGCTTTTGATTATTCTCAAGAATTAGCAATTGCACGTACAGTGTATAAGCTTGTCGGATTTTCAATAAAGTTTTATTTGCTAATTTCCCCCAAGAATTGGTTTAGATGATTGAATTGAACAGGGCTGTATTCCTAATTCCCGCAGTGCAATCAAAACTTCCCGAAAAATGCTTAAATCAAGTTAAATGAGGTAAGTTTATTTCATTAAATACTGACCATGTCAAATTGTCTGTGAAACCAAAATCCTACTATAGAGAATTATAGATTTTCATTAGAACAGATTTTCATCAACAATATTTTATTGTGTATCAAACAATATAATTAAAAGAATAGTTTTAATTTCTGCCCAGATTCATTAAGAGTATATGTATAAAATGAAAAATGGAAAATTGGAAAATTTTTGCAAGTTTGTCCTCAGAAAATGTGGAAAATGTTGCAAATTGCTACTGATCTAAGCATGTCAAAGTAATAAGTTTTGCTCGCCAAAGACTAAGCTGAATTTCCCTTTTTTTTCCCAAATAATATTTAAGCCATTCTTCCTTGACCTTTTCCTGACTTTTCCAGCCATTTTACAGTTCCCTGACCTTTCCAGGTTTTTCAGATTCAGGGGAACCCTGTAATTTTTTCCCATGTAGGTTTTGCAAAATCATATATAACATTAGCATATGTCAATTTTGTCGTTGTTCAGGGCGATTTGTTTAAAAACCTGGAAAAGTCATGAAAATTAAATATGAATTTTCTGGGGGAACCTTTTGTGGTTTTCTCGATGCCAATTTGATTAATTGTTCTCTGATATTGTGGCTTGACTCTTTAAAGTATTATTTCAATAGATTTAAAATATTATTTGAAGTTCGACCTAAGCAAAACAAATGAAAGACGTGTTAAAAATTCCCTCCCCCTTCCCATTCATTTCACAATTTTTCTTTTCAGAACTTTTTTTTGTTCAAAGTTGTATGTTTAATTCATATGAGTATAAATTTCAAGGCATCCAATTATGTGGTTTTTTCAAAGATTAAGAGCAATTGAGAACATGCTTCTATAGCTTTCAACTATGGGCAATGGGTCCGTTGCTAAAAACTTCCACACCACTTCAGTTAATATTTTGGCCACTTAGTGGCGCGCCAAAACTTTTTTGCATCATGTATGTTAGTATAGGCGTAATGTTTGAGAAATAATTAAAAAGGTCGCCATTTCAAAATATAAAAAACAGCTAGAATATTGAATCGAGTGTTTAGGATTACTCCCTTGATTTAAAACTACTGAAATCTAATAAAAAAAATTAGAAAGTAACATCAAATTCAATGAATATCTGTCAACCCGATGAAGTAACAGACGACGCACAATTCTATTTCTAAGCGATGCATTATGGGTACATTCAGCCTAAATCATCGGCGATCAGCCGATTTTTAGTGAAGCGAGAAATGGAAAGGGCCGCCATATTGGGAGTCAGGTGTTATGTTCTGGCCGGACTTTATTGGCGACCCTCGTCCGCGGCCATTTTGGAAGAGGAAATGGGATAAAATGTGCAATAATGGGGAAGGGGTAATATTTTCCGGATCGCGAACCCCGCTAGTTTAACCCCGGGTGCTCCAGAGTAATGATGGAAAATTTTGGGGCAATCGAACTTGTGGATGAAAAGATTCTGGGGATAAAAAAAACCAAGATGGACGCGTTTTCTTCTTTATACATGTATATGTAGATACAAAATAAAAGATTGAAAGCTCAAAAATGAAAGTCCTTTATCGAATTATTAAAAGTGTGTTGCCAGTTTATTACACTATATTGTAGTAAATATAGAATGTTTAATTTAATGTTAACAATTCTATGATGATTGTTTTCCACTTCATTTGTGATACTAATGTAAGGATCGAGTGAGGATTACGGATAGGCTACGACAAAGTGGAATATATTGATTATATTCAAAGCGTAAATCCATTGAGATATGCAAGCACCCTAGAACAGAAATATATGCCACATCTTTCAACATGACTTTTTGCTTATTATTCTCAGATGAAGGTGAATTATTACAAGAAAACAATTAATGTCAAACGTATACTAAGCAGAGTAATTTATATGCCAATAGCATTATTGTTTACCAGCACAAAATGCATATAAATAATTGTAACATTAACTTCTAAAGTCAAATTTAACACGTAAGTGCAACATAATAGAATGTGGCAAGATAATGCAGTATTTCCGTGCTTTTTCAATGAAAACGAGAACATTATTTTATGACACTGCATTGCTGCAAAACACCAAAGCTCAATTATTCTAGGGTTTGATTTATTCCAGATGACATATGCAGAAGGAGGCGTCCTTTTCCTTTATACCACTTTTATTTAAGCTTTAGGTCTATTTCAAGATGACAGAATCGGCAATAGTCATAAGGCTTACAGGTAATTAGATATAAAGCGGTGCTTTACACAAAGCCGAACAAATTGGCTAAATGACTAGTATTCTCGTTTTGCATTCGGTAGACCCAGGTTCGATTACTTGATAGGTCATCCTCATTGTGGCTTTTATTGGTTTCCCACATTCCCCCAGGCGAACGCTGGGATAGTTTCTATGTTAAATTGGCCATGACCATATTCATTTTACAATTCCAACCACGTATACAGTGAAGTATTTCGCTATTGTTGCCGGTCCCAAAGCCCGGGTAAATGGAAAGGGTTGGGGGAAAGCAATGGGAAACTACCCTGTGAAACCTTGATCGGTAAACATCATAGTCATAAATTCCATGTACATGTCAGTATACGATTAATTTTCCCAATTTAAGGTAAATATACATTTAGATTATTTTAAGGGGAACACCTAATCCTATTTTTTACTTAAATAGACAAATTGTTAAATTATCTCCATTATAAATTTAGTGCTGGGTAATTTAAGAGCTGAACACTCTATATACAGAAGAATGTCCGATAGTAATGTAATTAATTGAAACTCGATTTTAAGAAGGTTGATAGGTCGATTGTATATACACGCAATAAATTGTAATACGTTTTTCAATTAAGTGTATATTATATTACATTTTTCATTATTGTTATAAACAGTCAACATAATCAACTATATGGCACTGGTTTTCAGCGGGTACTGTAACTTAAATAGATTTCGCTTAAATGTCGATATAAAACAATTTCTAGAAGAATTAGCTACAAGAAAACAATACGTAGGCATGCGTGTCACATAAGACTGCTTAAATACCACCGGTAGTAATGCAATTAATAACAGTATGTATTTGGATAACAGAAACTATTATACCACAAATGCTATTAAACATTAACGGGATTGCCTTTTATTTGACTCTCATAGTGGATGTGCCGTAACATTGCCACAGCAATAACATAATTCGATTAAATATTAATTTACAAGCATACATTTATAGTGTACGCCAGGGGCATCTTGTCATACAGTTGAAATGGCAACAGTAGCTACACTAGCAACGAGAACGAACTTAGTTGAACAGGGCTGCACCTATGATGAAGTGAATATTGCTTTGAAACCAATGTTGCGATTAATGCAGTTCAATGGCATGTTTCCAGTTTTCAATACATTCATGGATAGAAAAAAAGTCAAAAATGAAAATGACCATTTGAAATATGGCTGGAAATTAATGCTAATACCTTCGTTAGTATTTTTCGGATTAATTACTTACGTTGTTTTGGTGGTTAAAGACTACACGTTACTCATACCAGATCCTTTGTCAAGCCTAATTGAAACATTATTGACAGTAGATTTTTTTTTCGCAGCACTTTTAAATTTATTTATCATGGCTTCTCAAGGGCATAAATGGAGAAAATATTTCAAACAGTTCCAAGTAATAGACCAGTTTTTAGGTATAAACAAAGACCAAGAATTTCGTCAATACGTTCGGATAATTTCAATAGCAGTTGTCATCTATTTCCACGTTTTATTAGTGGTTTATGTTTATACAGCAGCTATGAAGTATATGGGAAACGTTGAAAACGATGTTAGCAAAGATGGCTTTACAGTTGGACTTTTTTTCTTCTGCATGTTTGTAAATGGATGCGTAACATTGCCTGAATTACTCTTCACCTGTTTTTCTGTTGCCATAAAAAATAGAATTGCACTTCTCACACAAAAAATTGATAAAATGCATGAGTCTGCTTCGTCTGACAGAAAAAAACTGAACATCAGCGATGATTTAAAAGTGTCACGATTTGCGTTTCAATCCATAATAAACGTTATACAAAGTACTAATGCTATGATGGGTCCAATATTGTTATCAAGTGTTACGATGAATTCGGTATTCTTATCTGCTAGTATATACATGATGATTGTCGATTCCATGAACAACGGCGGATTATCTTTAATGAAACACTCAACCTCGATGCTTTGCATTCTTCGGTTGACGACCATTTGCTTGTTTGCGGATCACATTAAAAATCAGGTATCGTAACTACAATCATCCACTATGCATCCGAAATTAAATAATGAAGTTATAAAATTCAATTTTATGAAATAGCTTAGATTCTAAGAGAACCTTAAATCTGTAAATAAAGATTGGGTTAGATTGTTATAAATTCTAAATAAATCATATAAAACTACACCATCATTAAAACTCAAATGTCCTTCTCAAATTATAAACCAAGTTATTGCTAAAAAAGATCATTTAATGAATATACGTTGTCAAACTTTGTTTGTAATATATAATACTTTTTAAAAAAATTAGATGAAGAAGCTGAAAAGGACCGTATATCAGATTCCAGGAGATCGATCGACTCTCACAGAAAACAGCGCTGGCGAGGTAAGATTCAATTTTAGCAAATTTCAATGTTAATTCCTTTTTAGAACACGAATTTTGTAAAATGACATTATTTTTTTTAGCTGAAAATGTTATTCAATTGTATGAAGACAACGGTGAAATTTACCGCTTGCGACTTTTTCGATATCGATAAAGAGCATCTTTCTAAGGTTATACATTATATATGTAAGTGTATACTTAAGTCATTAATTTATGACTTTATAAACTTGAAAATATACTGCATATATACATACAGTATGTACATTATTATTCAATAACTGCATGCCCATTTTTATTTTTTAGGTTGGAGGTGTCATTCTCACCTACACGATGACCATTTTGGAATTTTATGATAAATTGCACAGCGAAAATTACCAGTGCGAATTTGACTGAATTAAAATAAGTCAGTTTTACTGTCATTTACAAAATTAAGTTTAATGATACCCACTAATCTACTACTGTATATAACTAGTTAGGAAAAAACGGATTTCACATGATGCCACCCAATTTTCAATAAGTCCGAAAGTTTCAACTCCCATGATGATTTACAACCTACTTTAAACACTGTATATGAAATGTGATAGTCAGGAGTACATGCATAAAATTAAAGGTCTCAGTATTAATAATATAGCGCTAGCGTATATTATAAATGTATATGTATAATACAAATATTTGCATGTTTAGAACATGCAGTATTAAAATTCTTGATAACATTTTCTAGAATTTCACATGTGGCCAGTGATGCAATATATGATTATTTATCACCTGCTTAAAATGCATTTGTTTTCAACGTGGGTTAACTATGTCCTTTGTAAGAATCCCTTTGTTTAAAAGGAAAGCGTAGATTAGAGTAGATCCAATTTCGCAAAGAACCAATTAAAGAACAATCTTTAATTTAACGATTTACTAAGCGATTTACTAACGATTAAACATTTTGGTTTCCCTTAAAGTTCGTATTAACGAGGTTTCCCTTATTTCAGCAGTTACAATAATATATGCTAGTTTATTTCAAAGATTCTTGTAAGAATTTTATCTGGCCTATTTTGAACCATTTCCATTGCACGTATATTTCATTTTCTGTGCATGTAATGTATCTTAGTCTTAATTGTTACTTCATTGTATGTAACAGTACTTAAGCGTTGTATCGTTTGTGGATAATTAAAATTTGTTTCTGTGTGCAATCAAATTACGGTTGAATTTTGTTTATTATACCTTCTATTTTTCAACGAATTCTTTATAGTGATGCCCGCCATTTTGTCAGATGTTTTAAATATTCACAGAATTTTAAGAAGATCTCCAACATTATACTTAATATTATTAGAATTATCAATAAAACTTATGAAAATTTTTAACATACTTCTAATCTTTTTGTGTTATTGACTATCGCTGCGTATTTCTAATGCAATTTCAGCGCAGGTGCTAATGAAATCTTTCAAATATTTGCTTCCAAAAAGTTTCAGTTACTACACTGTAATTTTAATATCCGAAAAAAACACTATAGACTTCCATTTTACTTGTAGTTTTCCAACTGTTACCAAACCTAAATTTCGATTTTGAAATAACAGTGTATGAATTTTTGAAAACTTCAATTGTCATTTGTAGTGAGTGAACTAAAACTAAATGCTACATTTTTTTAAACAGTTTTTATACTTTTTGTGTTAACGAGGACGTGTTTTTTTATATAAATAATGTGCTTGTTTCAGCACAACTCATTCGTTAACATGGTTTAAAACATTACTGCGTGTGCGGCGCTGCAAATCGGCCCTCCAACCAAAATTCAATGGCGCCGACTATAAGAACTAAACGCTTGGATGAATTCCTACTCCAAATACTGTATATGAATGCTAAGTTGCTCATGCATAACATAGCTTAAATATTTGGAAAGTCGAAAATTTATTCGTATTAACCGAATATGTGCAATACCCTAATTCGGAAGTCTTTTTAAACGAAGAAATTAATATTTTTCATTGAAACCGTAGAATGGAAGAATGGAAAGTCTTAAAAGTCTAACTGTTGGCGGAAGCATTGATCATTATATTTTGTTAAAAACTTTAAATAAAGCACTGCATAAAAGCTAATCGATTCGGTGTAAGAAGTAATGTTAAACGAATGCATTGCACTAGTGGGAACTCAACACCTTCTGGTAAACATTAAAAAAGTATGTGAGGTAGACAGTGTAAATTTTAGTTGCCCCGTGTCTAAGCTCAGTTATGCCTGATTCACAAAGCAGCGTCCGGTGAAAATGGTGGTTCACGCGCTTGTCTCTCGGTAAAAACTAGTGGGAAGTCTGCTCCCCAGTCGAGGTCGGAGAGAATTTGGCGGTTGTGCAAAATTCTGTAAGTGGCGGCTCTTTTAGATTGAGAGTTTAAAAGCAGGTCCCCATTAGATTCCACTTGATCTCTGCACGTTAAAGATCCCTCTTGGGGAGTGGAAAACATCCCCTGGCGTTGGTGTTTAGCCCCATAGCAGAAATAGGCCAACGTTAAAAATCCACAAAACAAACAAACAAACAAACAATGCATCGACATACAGTGGCGATGAACTTTGGCTCAGGTGCAATTTGAAATTCACTACGACATTTTGTCGTCATCATCCCGTCGGCAGTGTCATCGACGACTTGGAAGATTTGCGTTTCAATCCATAATGGACGTTATACAAAGTACAAATGCTATGATGGGTCCAATATTGTTATCATGTGCTTTGATGAATTTGGTACACTTATCTGCTAGAATATACATGATGATTGTTGATTCTATGAACAACAGTGGAATATCGT
>JAQGAO010007392.1:0-11340 GCA_034697705.1 Ommatoiulus sabulosus
TCTTTTTGGGGGTTTTCGGAGATGCGAGTCAGACTTCAAATTTCACCATTGCATGTGCGTTCGTCGATTTTTTGAACAACCCACTGGGGGAGTGAGTGGGTGCAAATCGCGCTTTAGGAGTCCCCCTTAATTTAAAAGTCTCAATGTGCTCCCACCCAATCGATTAAAAAGCCAATAAACGGATAGAAAAAAGCACAAATACGAGTCATTATGGCATTTCTTTTTACAGTAAAAAGGTGGAGTTTTTATGCTTAAAAGTCAATAAACGGGTAGAGCCATTGTGTTTTACCAAAATATTGGGATGCATTTTTCACCTCAAAATTGTTCTTTTGGTCCTTTTTTTTCATTTCTCTGTCTTGCCCCTCTTCCACACCCTCCCCCATTTCTCGTGGATATATGTCTGGAAATGAGCAGTAAATGTACTGTATCTGTATATTGATTAGGTCAGTTGAATAGTTTAAAAGTGTTTACACTAATCAACGTTTTGGACTCGTGATCAACATAAGTTCACCTATTATTCATCAACATGGATTACCATACCCCGTTCGGCAAATACACCAAGAACTTGCGAGGTTTTGATTTGCCGAAATCTCGAAATAAAGGCAGCAGACAGAACCGAGCCGGGATTTGTCAAAATTATAATAATAATAATAATAATAATATAAACAAAAACTAGGCAAAGCCAGGGGCTTGAAGCCGGGAAAAAGTGCGGAAAATAATAACAGAAATAATAACAAAATTACGAGTTAATATTTTCAATCTAAAAGCAAATTCACTTTCGATCGTATGAATTTTTATCGGATTTATAGGTGGCGCTGTTTGGATTGGGCGGGAAAGCGCATTAGCGCGTCGCCCAAGGTCATGGACGGATGCTTCGAGGTAAGTTCTCGCATATTTTCATTTTAAAAATTATAAATCGTGTAATTTTAATTAAAAGTGGGTTTAAATTATCGGCATTATACGAGCGAACGATCGATCAGAGTTGTAAATGTATGATCTAATCAAATACTCGCGGTATTATTGAAATTTTGGTGATTTCAATGTCCGTTATTCAATCGAATTTTTAAGGTACAGTAGTTATCTGGGTAATTTTCAAATAATTTCACACTCGATTACTTTAATGTATTAAAATTCAGACTTCATGAATATATATATATTTTTTTCGTTTACTTGAAGTATTTTTATTTTATGATTTCTTACTGACTTGTTTTTTAAGTTTTTGCCGTACAGTAAAACCTGTTAAGAGTGACCACCAAAAAAATGTAATGTTGGTCACTGTACACAGGTGGTCAATATACAAAGAATGACCGAATTAAATTAAAATGAACATGTGAACTGTATACTCGTACACGTTGACTGTAAAACATGTAGTAAAAAGCTACAAAACCAAAAAAGTACAGAATCATCATGTCCATGCGCATTACATACAGTATATTTATTGCCTTATTACACATTTGGATTTTTAAAGTAAAAATTATCAAGTTTTCCTCGCTTTTTGCTTTTGGTTTCTTATAATCATGTTTTCAGGGATTTTTTCCGATCTGAATAACAACGATCGGCATAATTATTTGAGAACCACTGGGATTAAAGCAGGATGTAAGGTGACCCATCCGTTATCTGGTCACTTTATAAGGTACGTTGGCAATGTAAAAGTGGCAAAAAAGACAACGCATACTGGTCACTGTACACAATAGACAGGTGGTCACTATACGGAGATTTTTTTATGAAGGCAATGTACGCTAGAAAAACCAAAACACTAAAAAGTGGTCAACATAAACAGGTGGTCACTTTTCCAGGTTTTACTGAGTATTTTTATTTCATCCGTTCTCACTGGCTGTTTTTTTTTAAGTTTTCGCCGTGCAGTAAAACTTGGAAAAGTGACCACCTTTGCATGTTGATCACCTGTTTATGTTGACCACTATTTAGTGTATCGTTTTTTCCAGTGTACATTGCCTGCATACAAATGACCACCAGTGACATATACTAGTGACCACGTGTCTATTGCGTACAGTGACCAGTGTGTGTTGTCTTTTTTGTAATTTTTACATTGTCAATGTACCTTATAAAGTGACCAGATAACGGATGAATCACATTACATCTTTCTTTAACCCATGAACATGATGATTCCGTACTTTTTTCAGGGTTCCCCCAGACCTGGAAAACCTGGAAAACCTGGAAAAGTCAGGGAAAGTCAGGGAAGAATGATTTATTTTGAAAAAGTCAGGGAAATTCAACGCAGTCATGGCGATCTAAAATTAATACGTCTACAAGGTTAGCTCAAGGCCATTTTCCAAGTAGAAATTTGGAAAAAAAATTCCACGTTTTCTGAGCATTAATTTGCAAAATTTTCCACGTTTTCCGAGTAGATATTTACAAAATTTTCCACGTTTTCCGAGTACAATTTAGGAAAATGTTCCACGTTTTCCATGTACAAATTTACACAATTTCTCACGTTTTCTGAGTATTAATTTGCAAAATTTCCCATGTTTTCCGAGTTGAAATTTGCAAAAATTTTCACGTTTTCCGAGTACAATTTAGGAAAATTTTCCACGTTTTCCATGTACAAGTTTACACAATTTCTCACGTTTTCTGAGTATTAATTTGCAAAATTTCCCACGTTTTCCGAGTTGAAATTGCAAAATTTTTCACGTTTTCCGAGTACAAATTGGCCAAAAATTTCCACGCTTTCCGGGTTTAAATTGGAAAAAATTTTCCACGCTTTCCGAGGTTAAAATTGGAAAAAATTTTCCGAGCACACATTTTTAACATTTTTCGAATACATAATTTTTTTCATTTTAAAAAATTTTCAACGCAATTTTTTTTAATTTTTTCAGAAATTGTCAAAAATTGGCAAAATTATGAAAAATATTCGCCAAAATTATGGAAAACATTCACCAAAATTATTGAAAATTAGCAAAATTGTCGAAAAATCTTCCTTAAACCGTCAAAAAATACGCAATAGTGTCTAAAACATTCGCAAAATTGTCGGAAAATTCACAAAATTATTGAAAAATTCGCCCAAATTATTGAAAACTTTACCAACGTTTTTAAAAATTAGCAAAATTGTTGAGAATTATCAAAATTGTCGAAAACTTCACACCAAAATTGTTGAAAATTAGCAAAATTGTCGAAAAATCTTCCTTAAACCGTCAAAAATACGCAATAATGTCTAAAAAATTCGCAAAATTGTCGGAAAATTCACAAAATTATTGAAAAATATTCGCCAAATTATTGAAAACTTTACCAACGTTTTTAAAAATTAGCAAAATTGTTGAGAATGATCAAAATTGTCGAAAACTTCACACCAAAATTGTTGAAAATTAGCAAAATTGTCAGAAATTCGCAATAATGTCTAAAAAATTCGAAAAATTGTCGAAAAATTCGCCAAATTATTGAAAACTTTACCAACGTTTTTTAAAAATGAGCAAAATTGTTGAGAATTATATCAAAATTGTCGAAAACATTCGCCGAAATTGTCGAAAACCTCATCAAAATTTGTTGAAAAATGTGCCCAACTATCAAAAATCCCTAACTTTTAAGCTCCCTAGCTGCTAGCCACGTACGTGCAGGCTTTGAGGGGCCCTCCATTAATTCCGTCAATGTTCTAGACATTGTTTTAGACAAGACGGACAACACGAACGATTTGAAAAGAAAAAAACAAAAAGGAAGGACAAAGGTCATGCATGCACTTCCGGTTTTCTTACAAGGGCGATGGGCAGGAAGGTTCCCATGCGATGCGCCGGGATGATGAAGCAATCCTCTTGAACTTGCTCGATCTTGCCGCTGTTGGACAGCACCTTCCTTCCGTTTCTGGGCGTGGTTCCTCCTCCCGAATTGACGCAACCTTGTCTTCCGGCCACCGGCGTGGAACTTCCGGAAGACTTGCTCTTGGTGGATCCGGTGCGCCCTCCGGCGGCTGCATTGTCCGACTGCTTGGGGCAAGAGATCTGGATGAAAGGCGGCCGGACGTTGGTCGGAGGCGAACTCTTGACCCCGGTCACTTCCGTTCTGGAATTCTCTCGTCCAAAGCCGCCGCTTCTCCTGGGGCGACTGGTGGAAGGAGTGACCGGAAGTGGTCGGCTGGGGTCGCTGATGGGACTGGACAGGAGGTCGGACTCCTGACAGAACCTGTTGTCGTAGTTGTTGTTGTTGTTGTTGTAGTTGTTGTTCCTGCCGCTGGCGCGACCGGAAGTGGAACTACGTCCCGAGTTCCGGTTGCGGTCCGAGTTGCGGCTGCTGCAACCGGAAGAGGAGGAGCCACCGCCACCGCCGCGGTCGAAGTCGGAGAAGAAGAGGTGGGTGCGCACGTGACGACCCCCACTTCCGCTTCCGCCCCCACCGCCGCCGGAAGAAGACGACTCCATCTTGTCGTGACGCATGAGCATCAACATTTCCACTATACTTCCGGTTTTGAGAAAAGAAAAAAAGAAAAAAAACGAATGGATCTCGAGGAGTCGGTTTATGGAAGGTATTTAACGACGCTCGAGGCACCGGAAGTCATACGCGCTTGTTCACTGGGGGGTCGAGGAGCGATGATTGGCGAGATTAATTAACGACGCTCGAGGCAGTCTGAGATTGACTTACGTCGAGAGATGATTCGGGGTTTTTTTTATCGATGGAAATTAACGACGCTCGAGGCAGCTCGTGGCTAGAGATGTACGCACGCGCTGCTTCCGGTTTTGAAAATTGGGGAAAGTTGCGTTTATCGAATGTATTTAACGACGCGCGAGACAGCGGAGGACATACGCGAATTCGTTCGAGCTCCGATGAATTAATTAACGACGCCCGAAGCAGCTGAATGGTCGTTCTAAGATGCGACGCTCGATTTTCGATTAACGACGCTCGAAGCAACTGTCGACGTTCCAAAATACAAGAAAACGACACGAGTTAACGACGCTCGAAGCAACTGGGGTCACGTGGCGTAGTGAACCTTCCGAAATTGCACTATTGTTCAAGGATCGCAATTAACGACGCCCGAAGCAATTGAGGTTACGAGGATGCCGAAATTAAAGCGACTAACGACGCTCGAAGCACCTTCCAAAAACGAACTATTTTCTCAACTGGAGTAATTAACGACGCCCGAAGCAGCTCGGGTCATAGGTCGTAGCGAACTTCCCGAAAAATGCACCGCTGTTCAACGAGTGTTATTAACGACGCTCGAAGCACCTTATGTCCCGCTTCTTAGTGAACTTTCCACTTTCGAAAACGCACTATTTCTCAAATGGAGTAATTAACGACGCCCGAAGCAGCTCGGGGTCACGCGTCCTAGCGAACCTCCCGAAAAATGCACCGCTGTTCAACGAGTGTAATTAACGACGTCCGAATCAACTGACGGTCGGGTCACGGGGATGTTCGATGAAGAACGACTAACGACGCTCGAAGCAACACGCACTAGTTGTTCGACGAATGTAATTAACGACGCCCGAAGCAACTGTGGGGGTCACGAAGATGCTCGATGATGAACGACTAACGACGCTCGAAGCACTTTATGTCCCGCCGCTTAGTGAACTTCCGAATTCCGAAAACGCACTATATTTGTCAACCGGAGTAATTAACGACGCCCGAAGCAGCTGGGGTCACTCGAGCGTATCATGGCGTTTATTTAATGCACAAGTTAAGTATAAAAACACACGGATTAATTTTTAATTATAAATTAGAATTAATTTAAAAAAAATATAAAATTAATACGATTTGATGCTCGTCTACTCAAGCTTACTTCGTAAAATTGCGCAGCTTCCGAAATCCTGGGAGATTTTTTTTGTTTTTAATCCTGTTTTTTTGTGGTTTTTTCCTGGATTAAGCCTCGGATTAAGGCGGCTTATCCCCGCGCGTACTAATCCCGTCGTCGTCGTTCTAATCCGTTTAATCCCGGAGCGTGCGACGCTCGATGCTCATTTTGCCCCGCGCGTCGTAACCGACTGGCGCTCATTGATGAAATGCCCTTCGTTAGCCGGGATTCACTTTACTACGAAACTAAGGAGCTCCCTCATTGGTCGCCTGGGAAGAGGTGGGCGTGGCTAGCGGCTAGGGAGCGCCTCGTGCAGAATGTTGGGCGCTCTGAGAGCACTCTGAGAGCGCTACTTGAACCGAGCCTGAATCAGGGGCAGTCATGGCGTCACTCCTCCGATGAGGAGGAGACCGAGGATGCTCCACATTTTTGAAAAAGTGATGCTGCGATTCACGAAATAAACGAGAATTGGAGGAGATTTTGGCGAGATGGAGAACGGAAGAGATTTTCAAACTAGGTGCGATTCGGAGCAGTGGCTCGGAAAATATGGCGGGTTTTAAACTTGGAAAAATGCATTCGTTTGCATTGGCCAATTTTAGTTTTTCGGAGTCAGTGTATTTTTGAGATGTGAAATGAGAAATATACTCGATGTGTGTTTAAATATGGTCGAAAATTTGAATTCGGAGCAGTGGTTTTCAAAATACGACGAGTTTTAAAGCGCGAAAAATGCATTCATTTGCGTTGGCCAATATTATATTTTTTAGAAAAAAAATTATTTTGAGATGAAAAATGAAAAATATATTCGAATTGTGTTCAAATATGGTTGAAAATTTGTATTCGTATCAGTGGTTTTCAAAATACAGCGAGTTTTAAAGCGCGAGAAATGCATTCATTTGCATTGGCCAATATTATATTTTTTAGAAAAAAATTTATTTTGAGATGTAAAATGTAAAATATACTCGAATTGTGTTCACATACATGTATATGGTCGAAATTTGGATTCGTATCAGTGGTTTTCAAAATACGCCGAGTTTTAAACCACGAAAAATGCATTCATTTGCATTGGCCAACTTTTTATTTTAGGAGTCAATGTATTTTGAGATGTAAAATGAAAAATATACTCGACGTGTGTTCAAATGTGGTCGAAAATTTGAATTCGGATCAGTGGTTTTGAAAAATATAGCGAGTTTTAAAGCGCGAAAAATGCATTCATTTGCATTGGCCAATATTATATTTTTTAGAGAAAAAATTTATTTTGAGATGAAAAATGAAAAATATACTCGATGTATGTTCAAATATGGTTTGGAAAATACGGCGTGTTTTAAACCACGACAAATGCTTTTATTTGCATTTACTAACTTTTTATTTTAAGAGTCAGTGTATTTTGGGATGTAAAATGAAAAATGCACTCGATGTATGTTCAAATATGGTCGAAAATTTCAATTCATATTAGTGGTTTTTAAAATTTTTTAGTTTTTAGGAGTCAATGTGTTTTGAGGTGTGAAATGAAAAATATACTCGATGTTTGTTCAAATATGATCGAAAATTTGAATTCGGATCGGTGGTTTTCAAAATACGGCGAGTTTTAAACCACGAAAAATGCATTCGTTTGCATTGGTCAATTTTAGTTTTTAGGAGTCGATGCATTTTGAGGTTTAAGACGAAAATGTATTTGGAGTATTTGCTTCGAGCATATTGTTGGATTTGGATGAGTAGATTCGAAAATGCGAGGAGTTTTAAACTTCGAAAAATTCATTCATTAACATTGGCCAACTTATTTTTTTAGGAGTCAATGTATTTCGAGATGTGAAATGTAAATGTATTTTAAGCTTATGTTTCGATCGTGCTTTTTAAAAAAATATATTTGAAGCGTATTTTAATATTATTTAATACGTTGAATTCGGATGAGTACGTGGTTTTGAAAATACGACGAATTTTAATCTACGAAAATTGCATCGATTGTATCGACGATGTATTTTAATTCGGAGAAAATACATTTTGCGATAATGAAACGTTGAATTTTTATTTTAAATTATATTAGATTATATCGTAAAATATGCATCTTATGTAATAATATTAAACATGTCATATTTCCATAAAAGGTTTAAAATATACACGGAGTTTTAAACCCAGAAAAATGCATTCGATATAGCATTGGTACTCTCGTGCACCAATGTACGTCGTGCGCAACTCTGCGCCTAACTGTTTCACGCGCGTTTCACATTTTCATTCGACTTCTCAAAAAATGTCACTTTTATGTAATAAACCAATAGATCCAATTAAATTCGATTAGCATAATTAGACGCGAGTGCAAGATATCCCAGAATGCATCTGGAACAGCTATTGCGTATACTTTGAAAAATTGGCTCGCAATTTTCATAAAAAATTTAAAATATTAAAATAAATATGAGGTTACGTAATCTCAATCAATCATTCTAATCATTCATGAATAACGACTAATTTGGTTAGTCATTAGACACGTCTTTTTTTTGTTGTTGATTTTTAAGTCGTAATCTAAACTAATTAGACTGATATGTACTAACTTCGTATATATTCATGGAATTGTGAAATTAGCTAAGTAATTTTAGGACAATTTTTCAATTTGTTTTCGTAAATTTTGCTGATTTTTTGAACATTTTGAAAATTCTAGACAATTATTATGATATTTGACATCTATAAAATTGTTTCCAAAATTTTGCAATATTTTCGAAAATTTCATACATTTTTACAATTTGGCAATTGTCTAAAAATTCGCAAAATTGTCGAAAAATTCACAAAATTGTCGGAAATGCAGTTGGTTCAATCCAAATGTTATCGATAAGCATGTATTTTTACCAGTTTTCAACATTATTAGTTCTTTATAAATTTAATAATAAATTCATTCAAATTCATATGACGTTTTAATTTTGTTTAACTGTAATTGTTTTAGTTTTAATATTTGTAAGCATATCTTCTGCATATTTTCAACGTTATAAGTTCTTCTAAATTTAATTCATATTTATATCAAGAATTCTATGTTGTTTTATTTTTTTTAAAAAGCTGCTTAAAAATATTAAAATTAATATTTTTAAGCATATTTCTTTTACAGGTTTTCAGCTTTATAAGCCGTAATTATATACAACTCGTAAAATACATAAATATTTATTGATTTTGAAGCGTCGAATCTGCGATATAATGACATGGTCATATTTAATTGCTAATAATATATTTTCTAGTAATATGTTACGAAATATTTCTGTAAGAATTGGTTGGTAATTTTTGAGTTAAGTGCAATTTTTGCTCCAATCCTTCGCGCTGCAAATGTGATCAGATGAGCTAGACAAAAGTTGTTAGCAAAAAGATTGAGTGCATTCATTGATCGGCAGGAAGAGTGCTCCAAGATGGCGTCGATGTAGGTTATGTTGTGTTGAGGGGTCATTCAACTCTTACGTAATCGCCATCGATCCACGCTTTTATTTACGCACCTATCGAACCGACCACGTGACCAACCGACGCGTGTCTATGCATTTTTTACAAGTTTAAAAATGCACAAATTGGTGCATTTTTAAGCGTTAATCTCGTTATTTTCTATGAGAAATAGAACGAATAACTTCATGTTTGTCCACGTTGAAAAAGAAATGCATTTGAAACTGTCTCGAAATGCATTTTAAAATGTAGTTTGAATTTCATTGCACGTGATCCGATCATTTCGTAATTTCAAAATGCATTTTAAAATACATTTTGAAATGATTTGAATTCCAAAGAATTTTATTAAAACAATTTAAACCAAACATATTCAAATTAAAACAATTAAAATTCAAAATATTCAACGCAAACTATTAAAATTAAAAATATTCAAATTTAAAACAATTAAAATTAAAACAATATATGGTATTTTTGATATAAATAAAAATACTTTATTAAAGAATGCATTTAAAATGTAAACTTTGAAATATATTTTCTAATTGCATTTTTGAAATTTTAAAAAATTCAAATTAATGTTATTTTTTTCAATTGCTAACTGAAATACTAATTAATTCAATATCTGTATTTTAAATATTTTAATATAACTCAGGGTGGCCGCAGGTCAGGGAAGTCTTGGAAATGTCAAGGAAATTTGTGAGTAGTCAGGGAATTTTGGATTTTAGTCAGGGAAAAGTCAGGGAAATAGAAAATGAAAATTTTGTTGCCACCCTGATAACTGTTTTTTAAATTTTGGTTTATATTAATTTAAATGCGATGGAATACAAAATAATTATGCATGTGTTGCGTTATATAGCATGTTTTTTTATTTATTTTAAACATTATTAGTTTTTTAAAAATTAATATTAAATTCTTATTTATATCAAAAATACTATATCGTTTTATATTTTTTTTAAATTTTAATTGTTTCAAATTTGAATATTTTTAATTTTAATTGTTTACGTTGAATATTTTTAATTTTAATTGTTTTGATTTGAATGTTTTTGTTTTAAATTGTTTTAATAAAATTCTTTGGAAATAGTTTCCAACTTATTTCGTTTTTAATGGGAAAAGCCAATATATTTAGTGATAAACATTTAAATGTAATGTTTTTTTAATTTTTTTTAATTCAATACAGTAAAACCTGGAAAAGTGACCACCTGTTTATGTTGACCACGTTTAGCGTGATGGTTTTTCTAGCGTACATTTCCTTCATAAAATTTCTCCGTATAGTGACCACCTGTCAATTGTGTACAGTAACCAGCGTGTGTTGTCTTTTTTGCAATGTTTACCTTAAAAAGTGACCAGATAACGGATGAGTGACCACTGTGACCTTGCATCCTGCTTTAACCCTAGTGGTTCTCAAATAATTCAGCCAATCATGTTATTCAGATTGAAAAACAATCACTGAAAACATGATCATAAGAAGCAGAAAGCATTTAAAACGATTAAAACTTGATAATTTTTTGTTTAAAAAACAAATGTGTGATAAGGCAATAAATATAGTGTATATAATGCGCATGGACATGATGATTCTGTACTTTTTTGGTTTTGTGGTTTTTGCTACATGTATTATAGTCTACATTTACAAGTACAGTGTACATGTTCATTACTTTAATTCAGGCATTCTTTGTGTAATGACCACCTGTGTACAGTGACCAACGTAGCATTTTTTTTTTGGTAGTCACTCTTAACACGTTTTACTGTATTTTTAATTTATTTTTTTAATTCAATACGTGCATTTGTTAGTATTTTTTTAATTCAAAATATGTATTCATTTTTTAATATTTTTTTCCTAACACGTGTATTTTTTACTGAATATGTTTTTTCAAAGTCTGAATTTTGTGCTCTTATTTTCTTCTAAGAACATCGGCAATGTTTTGGTTTTGTGGTTTTTGCTACATGTATTATAGTCTACATTTACAAGTACAGTGTACGTGTTCATTATTTTAATTCAGGCATTCTTTGTATAGTGACCACCTGTGTACAGTGACCAACGTAGCATTTTTTTTGGTAGTCACTCTTAACATGTTTTACCAGGGTTCCCCCAGACCTGGAAAACCTGGAAAACCTGGAAAAGTCAGGGAACTTGAAAATAATAATAATAATAATAATAAAAGCTTTATTCCTGATTGGAAAAAGGTATAGAAGGGATCACTTTACAGGCAATC